>OY720456.1:47628606-47756106 GCA_963082715.1 Harpalus rubripes | reverse complement strand
AGATCGTGCTAAAAATCGCATATTGAGATTTTGGTAAATGACCACATTTTAAGGTCCCTAGAATCGAATGTCTGTGTGTTTGTGTGTGTATGTGTGGTTCCTGTTTACGGTCTAACTCAAATACTAGCATTCAAAAAATTTTGATAATTTGTATTTTTACCTTACTCTAATATGGAAAGAAGCCCTTATTTAGGTGTAAACCAGATAACCGGAAATGGCACCAAATAGTTATTTTTTTCGAAAAATACATTTAAATGTTATTTTTTCAAGATTTATGTTGTTATAAAAATTAAAGATTATTAAATTTTCTACATTTTAATACTTTTTATATGGGGTCTCGTGGCCGGGTGCCTGAGTGCCAGGTCGCGAATCTGGGGAAACGGGTTCGATCTTGACCTACACTAAATATTACGAATTTTAAATAGCACAAAATTGACCCCTGCGTTGAAATCTCTACGCCAACAATGAGTGCCCGTGAGGTGACGCCTAGTAAGCGCCCGCACGGTGCAAATATTTCATCATTATAGATATCTGTGTACAAAGCAGATTAGCACACCCAGCAATGGGTAATAAGCCGTGATGACATATTTATATATACAACATATATTTCATGTAACAATGGAGTTGTGTTTGTTTAAAGCGTAGACTTTCGAATAAAAACTATTTTGAGCTTCAAGTAAAGTGCCATTTCCGATTGTCCGATTTACATCAAAATCTAATGGGTTCTTTCCATATTAGAGCAAGGTCGAAATACAAGGATTCAAAATTTTCCGAATATTAGTATTTGAGTTAGAGTGGAGGATCCGCACATACATCATCGTGAAATTATTAAAATTGGATTCTAGGGACCTTAAAACGTGGTCGTTTACCAAAATCTCGATATGCGATTTTTAGCACGATCCCTTTATCTCCCTTACCCCTTACCAAGGGTAGTGGGAGGTAATGAACGAAAACAGGCTTTAAATTTTTGCTAATTATGCAAAATCTGTTACAAATTTGTAACTTATTTTATCATGTTATTAAAAAAACTTGATATCTCTATAACTTTTTATTTATACATTAAAGTTGAAAATACACAAAACACGTCTAAGGTTTTACTAACAATGACTGTATTTGTCATTCATTTGTAATAAAATTTAGACCTTCGCTTTTAGAAAACATGAAATTAGGTACGTAACTTATAAAATTTTAGAATATTTATTCTTTATTCGAAAAATTAACTTCAAAATTACAGACATAGTATCACGTTTTGTGGTTTTGTGGATAAATATGTGAAAAATAAGTAACAAATTCCAAACAGATTTTGCATAATTGGTAAAAATATAGAATCTCTTTTCGTTCATTTGGAAAAGCGTAGACGATCCCCTTAAATATTGATATATTCACATGTATTTGATTGATAGATAAATGTCATTAACAATTTAGTCATTGAAATATATGTAATTTTGTTACTATGGACTCCAGTCGATATCGTCTTTTTTATTTATTTTGAATTACGTGGGATATAGGTACTTTGTGAAATATGTAAAATGTAAACTAGCGGAAAAGGTCAAGATGCGGTTACAGTTCCTTTCTGCATCATTTTGCATGAATTTAGCCGTAGGTGAAATATCATACACAAGCTCCTTTGAACTCACATCAACTGCGCATTTAACTTTTCACTTCAGCCATACCTTGTCATCTCCCTGACTCCAACTACGACTCAGACTCTTTCAACTTGAAATATAAATGAAGATAATACTGCTGCTGTCTAGAGCAAATAGAAGAAAAATTAATACCGTGTAGCAATTACTGCAACAGCACAAATGCGATTTCCACTATTTTAATCTCGTCAGCTTAAATATTTATTTCGAAAAATGACAGGGTGGAGACAGTTTATATGAAATGTTACATCTTTTCAACTTACACTACCATCCAATTTTTTTGCCTTTTTAATATTCTGTGATGTAGATCATTTTCTCTCAAACAGGGGAGTTGGCTAATAATTGGAGTCACCTAAATTGATCTAATTCCGCACTCCGTGGTCAATAATTGGAAATATGCTTGGATAATAAGCAATTTAATAATTTGATTCGTTATTTTCTGCATTGATTCCCGATTTCTAAAAGATGAAATGGTCGTTCCGCGATATCAACCGATTTACGTCATCAACTTGTGAAAAATATGAAAAATTTAAAATCCCCAAACGTTTGAAATATTTTCGGAAAATATTGATTATGTTAAAAACTTTGACAATTAAATTTACGTTTAGTATGTACGTTATGAAATAAAACAGTAAATAAAACTTTATTCCATGCAAGGATATCTTTCAAATATATTTTTTTATGCTTTTTGTGCTCTTACGATACGATTGACAATTTAATTGTATATTTATAGTGATTTTTGATTAAAATAGGTGTCTTTGGAGAAAAAAAATCTGATGTGGCCAGCACATAACCTCTCGCCAGATATTTTACCTGGTTGTACGCATAAAACGAAAAATATTTTTAAATACAAATACATATATTCATGTCTCACTACAAAATAATCATAATTTTTTACATCAAATTATTTTATATACATTTCTTTATCTCTAAATCTATAGAAGATATAATAATGAATTTATATTTATCGAATAAAGAATTTAACGTTCTTTAATATAAGTATTTACATAAATTTTCGATAAATAATTTTTAGATGATTTTTTTCTTGTAACTACTACTTCCGGTTGTCCAATTGTTACCAAAACTTAATCAACTCTTCCCATAATTGTTAGATTGACGAATCCGTAGTTAAAAATGTCTTAAGTCTTATAGTATTTGAGAAATCGTGGATCCAACATCCACACACACATACGGACATTATCGTAAAAATGTTATAATCGGATTCTAGGGACCTTAAAACGTGCTTATTCACTAAAATCTGGATATGCGATTTTTAGCATGAATCCAATACCTCTCTTAGCGAGAGGTAAAAATTAGATGTGGCTAACACAATACCTCCCGCCATTTTAATATTAATTTAAATATATATATATATATATATATATATATATATATATATATATATATATATATATATATATACTTACATATTTACTATGCTGGAAATTGTATTAAGTTCTATTCCATATAACTATGATTCTATTTTCCTTATAAAACGTTACTATTATTAATTTGAAATGATTAGTTTTTGACAGTGACATTTATCTGTCAGTTACATACATTTTAGATATGAACTATGTAACTAAGGTGTTGTGTTTGTTTAAAGCGTATGCTCCGGGATTTAAATTATGGATAATTTTATAAATTTATCCATATATATATATATATATATATATATATATATATATATATATATATATATATATATATATAGTTTTTACAGTTTTCAGCATGGCGATAAGCATAATATCAAGAAACCAAAAAATACGGATTTTCTATTTTTAAATTCGTAACATAAAAAAGACAAAAAAATTGGACGAGCCCATTATGTAAGAAAGTTGTTGAGTCTTAGCAACATTGCTGTAGCAAATAAATAAATATAAATAATTGTGAAAATTGGTTCAAATCTAGATTTCATTTTCTCCAAATTCACATTTATTTACCCAGGTAAAACTTGCAATTAAAGATGTAACTTGAAGCAACTCCAAACTACATCATTTGGAAAAATATGAAATGCTTTTCATCTTGAAAAAATTCCGACGTGGACAGAGTGAAACTATTAGAATACAATGTCGTCGTTTGCATTGCAAAATGCACTTCATTACACGAATTTCACATTCAAATTAAGATGTAAGAAGTAAATTGCTAGCAAAATTTATTCCGAGTGACACAGGGGAAACTCTCAGTAACTTCTTCGTTAATGTATCATTTGAAAAATATGTCCAGATTTCCTGTAGGGTAGATAACAGCCTACAGCCTAACGACACAGAAGAATTACATTAAGGAAAAACATGCTGTTGTTGCCGTTGACATTTTATAAATAAATAAATAATAAATAGAAAGCTCGAGATCGAATGCATCCCTAATATGATGCCATTATTAATTACAGAGATGAGAACGTTGATGACAACAATCAAATCACTGATTAAAATAATAAAATGTTCAATTGAAGTAATAACAAATAATAATTACACAAAAATGTTGCAAATAGAAATGTATTGAAATGAAATAAAGCGTATATATTAAAACCACATGACAATTAAATACAAAATGTGAAATATGTTCTCTTTTTATCCTCTGTCTCTATTCATTTCATAATATATTTATTTATTTTGTATAAACGTTATAATCTGCCGCTTTGCCGCTAATGAAAAACAGATGAAATGAGCATGACAAGCGATACATCATCTATGACTTGCAATCCGAATTATTTCAAACAATTCAACCGTACATCTCTGTCACTACAGCCAGCTTTATTAAATATTGATGAAATATATTATTGTGACTTGCGTATCATGTACGTTACAACAGCTTTTTGTCAAGTGTCCACGCGATAAAAGCTTACACACTACCATACATTGTATAATGGATTACAAAACATCCCATCCGGTCGAGGAACTCAACGCGGTTGATCGACAAACCTTCGGAAGATTAACATGTTCACGACTGAGAAAATTTTTCGAGTTTTACTTTAACATATTGGAATTTTCAAGTATCAAGAGATGGTGCTGATTTCATTAAACAATGGTATACTTTTTATTGACATTTGTAAGTGTTGCATTGCTGTCAATTGTGTTTCTTTATTTTTCGAATTATTACCTTATTTATTAGTATTTTTTATTTATAATTCAAGTATGTATTCGCAATCGAAATTAACGATAGAGGCGCTGATTTTCGAAACAAGATGGCCGCCATACGATGGGTTTGACATGACAGTTCACAGGTTCACATTGTTCACTGTGTTACGTTGACTGTGTTTACAAATCGAGTTTAAAAATTTATTTATATGAAGGCGATAAGTTAAAATATTTAATTATTAATTACTACACTACAAACTCAGCTGTCACTTATTTAATATGGCGCTTGTACGATTGCTTTTCGTAGTACTGATTTGCGCCACTAGAGGGATTTTTTTATCTACGATTACGAATAATAGAATTTTTGTAGTCATATAGTTGTAGTTTCCACTGTTTATAGTTGTAATATTCGGCGCTAGTTAGCGTTTTCTTATTTGAAAATCCTAATCTCACAAAAGTTTTCGGAAATTTTTTAAATAGACAGTCATGTATTTTTAAGATCGCAGCGCTGTGGTGGCAAGTTTTGAACTACAGGTTGAATGAGTATGAAATTAGCCTACTGTCAAATGAGAAAACACATAATTTATAGAATAGACCTTTTAAATTTAAAGAGATAGAAGATATGCGCAATAGACCTTTTCAATTTAAAGAGATAGAAGATATGCGCAATAGGGTTCTGCGCATAGTAAGAACAATTGAGATCTGTGACATTTGTTTCTAAAAAATGTTGACGTAAAATGTCAGAAAAATCTCCGACAACTTTAAAATACTTGTCGGAAAAAGTTACAAAAGCTATTGAAGCTAAAATGTATAACGATGCAAATTTTCACCAAGCATATTTTAATGACTGCAATATTCTTGACTTTTCGTTTGACAGACTAACTGGCAGTTATTGTTGTTCGCGCCATTTTCTTACTATTTGCAGCGATAGAAAGAGATAGCTGTTAAATTGAAAAGGTCTATTGGCGCAGAAAATGAACACGTAGCCGCATGGTGGCAAAATTATGAACTTGCCTAGAAAGTAATCAAACTGTTTACGGTTGTCATACTGCCTTTTAAACAATATTGCACTTCAAATCAATTTACATTTAAAAATGTATGAACTTTATTTGCTTATATCTCTGTCTAACACTGTACAAGTTTTGACAATTACTCTTCTCGCCGGCCATTTTCTAAAATCGGTGCTGCCTCTATCGGTCATTTTCGTTGCCAATAGGGATTTGCGCATAGTAAGAATAATTGAGATCTATGACGTTTGTTTCTAAAAAATCTATAGTCAAAGTGTAGTTCATTATTTTACCACCAGATACAAGGTCATTTGTTTTTGCTTCAATTTCAATTTTTCTTTCATACGGTGCCCGCAACTATAGCGAGCAACATTCTTACAATTTTTAATTCTTGTAAAAATGCTAAACAAATTGATATAAATTTCGAAATTAATAAATCTGTGTTGTGATTTAATTTCACAAGATATATCACTTTCATTATAGCCGCAGTGTTTATCCCGCCATAACTCAGTGGCGCGCATGGGGTGGAGTTTAGGAGGGGTCTGCACATGCACGAATTCACGAATATTTTTCCAAGTGCCGGTAATAAATAATCAAAGTGAGGTTATAATCACCCATAAAACACAAACGCAGGGACCGATTACCCGTCAACTGCAAAAAATTAAGAGTTATATCCGCGATTTATAATCATCATCACTGCCATTTGTAAGAATATTTCCTTCTTGTAAGAATGTCCGCTTCTTGTTTTCTTTCTTCGCCTATTAATACAGAGGAGGAAATATTTGACAGAACAAATGTCACTGCAGGAGTATCAAATTTCTTACACATGTGCAACGTAGAATGTTTTCACAGAGTTGGATTTCATTTCACAGTAACAGGTAGCCCGCCCTACTAAATGGAACGAAGAACATAAATTTTATGAGAATTTATGGGACAAAACACAAATGTCAATGTACAGTACCGTTCAAAATCATAATAATTCGGCCGGTTTACATTTTCAACAAATTATAAATTCTACACAAATGGTTAGAAAATTCTACAAATTATAGGAAATTACAAATAGACCTTTTCAATTTAAAGAGATAGGAAGATATGCGCAATGGGGATCTGCGCGTAGTAAGAACAACTGAGATCTATGGGGCTTGTTTTTTTAAAAAAATTAGACGTAAAAGGTGAGAATATCTCAGATAAATATAAAAAATCTTATCGAAATAAGTTACAAAAGCTTTTATTGAAGTTATAGTAATTAACGTATCAAGGGTGTTATAAGGACAATAACGCCTGAGGTCAACAGTGTACTTTTCGAGGGCCTCTGGCCCGAGATATGTACGTTGACCGAAGGCATTATTGTCCTTTTAACTCCCGTGGTGCGTTCAACGTTTAACGTCCGACTATAGTTTTTAATATTCTACGAATTACGGATCAGAAAGTTTTAATTAAATTTGCTGAGTAGGGAGGCTATGAATGCTTTTGCTTGTTTTTTAGGCTTTATTCCAGTATCATTATTTATTTATTTACAACATTACCATAGCAACAACTCATAACACGCTCTAGGGTATTATTTAGTATATAACTACCCTGAAAGCAGGTGTGTTATGATAATAATAACATACCAGTCGGACGTTAAAATGTTTAATGTTTAATTTTCTTACTATTTGCAGCGATAGAAAGAGATAGCCGTTAAACTGAAAAGGTCCATTACATATTTTATATTCTATTGGGGAATTATTGTATTATAAATAATATTTAGATACTTACATATATTTTTAGAACTAATTAAATTCGTATTATTGATTCATAAATGAATTTAATGTTTTTGAGCATTATATCGTTTGTTGTAATCAACAATTTTACAGTTATAGCTTGTAACATAACAATGTCAGAAAATGTTCCGTGTAGCAGGATATTTATTTTACTTTTTTCTACTAAATTCATTGTTGGTTTCATTATTGTAATCAATATTCTTGAGCTATAGTCAAAATATTATTTGTTGTAATCAACAACTTCACAATTATTATTTCAATATAACAATGATAGAAAAATATCGGTTTGGTAGGATAATAGTCCTATACAAATAAACCCAGTTTGCAAAAAAAATACTTTTTTATACACCGCCTTAAAATGGCATTCCTCATGGTCAAGTGCCTTTGTGCGTGGCACAATCTGCCCACCCGCACGGAGCGACCCTGACGACGTAGTATAATTTCATTGTTCATACATACTGTACATAAATAAAATTAAATATGTTTTATTTACCTTAATATCTCCAGATTTCAAATCTTTTATAATGCCCTCTTCATTAAAATGTCTCTCACAAACATAATCTTTCACGTTTAAAAGTCTGTCTTTTCGTGATGTAACATGACACCACTTATTTAGCATTTACCCATCTTTAGGGACTGTAAATAAAGAAACTTTATTGCCACAACTCTTATACCCACTCTTGTAGTTTGGCACAAAATGTCGTGTCAGCCACTGCCAGCCATGTTGGCCTGCCTCAACCTATCTCTCTCTCTCTACACTCTGTCTTTCATGTTACATTTTGGGGGATACTTTTCAATAGCGAGTTGATATGATTGGTCTACTTCTTAGTTGTTATACTTTGTGGTTAACAATTACTGAGTTTACATGCAGTTTTAAAAACGTTTTTAAAACGTTTTTAGTTTTGAAAACGCCATGTATACAGTGTCAAAACGGTTTTGAATTATCTCAAACCAACACTAAAATTCATGGGTTGGACTTGAAAACTAGATTCAAAACTACTCATGTAAACACTTAAAATTCAGTTTCGATATTGCGCATGGTACAGAGCATAACGTTTCTGTCGCTTTGTGTTACTAACCTTCAAATATACTGACAGTTGTGTAATTTTAGTGTGTAGTGGCACGAAGTATAAAAAATAATTGTAATAATAGCAAAAGTATTTGGAGTAAAGACGATCTGTCACTTACATTAGCTAAATGTGCATGCGCCGAAACTGATTTCAAATCAATTTTTAAACTTGTTTTGAAAACTGCATGTAAACAGTTTTGCATAATTTTGACTGAAAACTGAAACCATTTTCAAAACCGCATGTAAACGTAGTATATAACTGCCATTTTAACTAGAAGTGTTATGAGCGAGCCTTTGGGATACAATGCCTAATTGAATTAAAGCTAATATTACTGATAAAGGCGATGTGATCCATTATTAAATGGCGGAATACTTGAATAACATATTCAATTTTACTAAGTTTAAAATCTATATTTTAAACTAGCCGAAAGAAATTTGTAGAAATTTATAGCCATTTGCGTAGGTTTACTCGTATTTCACTCATTGCAAACCAAGTTTAAAAAAAAATACGTGATTGTTGTGAGACACACCGACCACCACACGTCTTCTCTCTGTCTCCCATCTTAATTCTTACAAGGTCGGGTACATCTTGGTTGAAAGCAGTCTGATGTCAGGATTAATGAAGGGTAAGCCTGAACGACACCTACCCCTACATTGTAAGAGAGAGACAGAGAACCAGGGACACTTCCCATCGACATGAGAAGGGTGGACAGCCAGTATTGACGAGGGAAGTTTACCAGAGACAATCACCACTAATTCCAAACCGGCAAATCACAAGAAATTATTATTTTCCCCTAAAAATTAATTAATTGCATAAACAAATTGTTAGTCGCAACAAATAATTTTAATACATACTGTATCACTTCGGGAAAATTTAAATTTTTATTTTCATATAACAATTGTATTAACAATTACTCAAAATAAAACAGCATTTATTCTTTTCTCTTACAACAACACCGATGTTTCGGTACTTCGGTGCACTCGTACACTGACATGCACAGTATGTGCTCTATGAACTTATGTACGATATTACGATATTGTAAAACTGAATGTAAAGAACAAATGTATTTGTGTACATGAGATGTAATATTTTGTAAGAAGAAGGCGCAAGATTGCATCGAAACGTCGTTGTTGTAACAAGATAAATGACGGGCCGTCTTCGGCTTTTTAGAAAATTACATGTCGCATATGAATTTTGAATATAAATAATTGAAAACGAAATAAAAATTGCTATATATTTCGTATTTTTATACCGAGAATAATGTAATTAAAGTTTTTAGCGTAAAATGGTCATGTTGTGACGTCAGCGTCACTATAGTCGTCCAATTACCCTGTAGAAATGTCGCTTTAGAGTGGACCATGCATATTTTGCTCATAAATTCGCGATTGGCTTTACACAAACTCTAACATACACATTATTAATATATCGGAGTAATTTTTTGTTAAGATCAAAAGAAAATTTTCTTATTAAATAAATTTATGTTTTAATTATTGTAATCTCAATACTAGTCATTGTTGCAATCATGTGGTAAATAGGAATGTAAATATTGGATTACGTTTTGATTATTGGAATCAATACTGTCATTGTTGTATTTAATTATAAATAGAAAATAGTTTAAATACTATTTTAATTATAATAATGAAACGTGGTGAGTATGATAGATAACCTTCAATACTATATTAAAGAAAGTCTTTAAATTATTCATGTAAGTAAAATAAATATATCATCACGGCTTATTACCCATTGCTGGGTGTGCCAATCTGCTTTGTACGCAGATTTCGGTAATGATGATGACATATTTGCACCGTGCGGGCGCTTTACAGGCGTCACCTCACGGTCACTCAATGCGGGCGTGGAGACTGCACCACAGGGGTCAATTTTGTGCCATTTAAAATTTGAAATATTTGGCATCGGTCGCAATCGAACCCGGTTCTCCAGATTCGCGACCTGACATTCAAGAACGCGGCCATGAGACCCCATATTCATGTAAGTAAATCAAACAAATATATATTTTGAAATGAAGTAATAACTATCTGGCTTACCTTATTACCATTAACTCAAGATTTTTGATCAGTTTGTAATGGATACGTATTTTTATTCTTGCAAGAATTATTGCATATTACCATTTTAATGTCGGTTCTCTCTACTTATGGCGGAGTGACGCTAACGTCACAACTTTCGCGCCAAAACTTTAATAATTATTTTAGGCGTTATTAAGAGTAATTTCAAGAAAACAAAAAATACGGAATTTCTATTTTTAAATTCTTAGTAACATATATTTTTTTTAAAAAAAAGTTGGACGGGCCCATTGTTAACACCAATCCATGCCACGATTCATAAATTTCCCGCCTTTATATTGTTATTATATCCCCCAATTATAAATGCTTTCGCAGTTTTGTTAAAATGATCTACATTCTCCACCCGAGATTTAACAAAACAACAACATAATTTAAAATAAAAATAGCTAGGGCAGGGTTTATGGCTTGGTATGCAAAATCCTTTCGCATGTAAGAGATATGTGGTGTTCTGTGCAACAACACCAGTCCTCGGTGTTTACTGCGCAAATAAATTCTCCACCTAAACTACAATTCGCTTACACTCATACCAGACCTCGGACCACACATATGTGTACGGCCATACGAATACACACACTTATTTACAAAGAAAAGATAACCGTTTACGTAAATACTCCAGCACGAGCACATGTCGAAGTCGAACAGGAGATTATATTTTTGACTAACTACAAAATTTTATAAGTACAAAAACTTTTATATTATTTTGGGTTATGCAAAATAGTGTATTATGTTATTAGGAGTAGAAAGCGGTCTTTTTGTGTTGAACCCAGCTATTGCGGCCGAGGCTAGGCAAGCTGGGTAAAACACAAAAAGGGCGTTCTACTCCGAATGACATATACTATTTTTTCTTCAAGTGTTTCAAAGAATTTTTTAACATTTTTTTGGAATTTTTTAATTGTAGTGTTTGCAATTTCAGCCAAAGCTAGCTATGTACACACTACAAAACAAAAACGACACAACTGCCAAATAACAATTTTCAATATAATATGTGTTGCTGTGACAACTGCCGCCGCCAGCGGTGAACTAAGCCACTAACATTTTTTTACTAGTACAACAATAACAACATTTTTGTACTAGTAAGACAATGAACATCTTCTATAGTGTGTGTACAGGAGCATAATATGAATATTATAATACGCTTGAAGAAAAACTATATTTGCTAGAAAGAGTTACAATATTATTTAAAACAATGCCATAATCTTTTCTAAAATAATATGGCGAACACGGAAATTATTTATTTACACCAAACCAAGTGCGTCGCGCTACCAAATGAGTATTCAATATTCCGAATATCAGAGTACTCGTCTAACCGTTTATTCCTCGGTATTTTAATTTCTGGTTAAACTCTCTGTTAACCAGTTCATAGAAAGAAAGATTTGATTAAAACAATGAACTTCTTGATTACAATAATGAAAAGTTGATTACAATAATGAAAATGACTATTTGCAGAATTTATTTTGATAAGATGAAACTCATCCCAAGAAATTATTAGTTATCCACTTATCTTAAGCCTGGGACTTCAGTCCGAATAAATTATATATTCTATTGGTTATGGTTATGTTAACTGTTCTCAAATTGTGCGCGAAGTACATGATTGTAACACTGTCAGTTTATACGAAAAATGTTGCATCGAGATATTGACACATGTGTAATTTGACGTTTAAATTATTTTATAGATGTGGTTTCTTTTGAAGCCCTAGAGAAGAATAGACTAGGAAAGCACAGAAATACATTACTATATCTGGCTAAAAATAGATGGCCGACTAAGGTAACTGACTATCAAAACAGGGGTGCGTTTAACATATTTTAAACATTTTTCGTTTATGTTGATTATAACAAAATATTTTGATCTTTAAACTATTTGGTTTGACAATTCTATGAAATAGGATTATTTTTAATTTCCTCTAACAGTAATTCCAACTCGAGGGTTGCTTACACCTGAGACGAACGATCTAGAATTTGCGGTATTAATTTTTTTAAATACATCCCTGAATCCTGTTGCTAAGGTTATTTTAAATGCCTCCTGGTATTGAGTACAATTCTAATCTTCTGTAACGGAATTCATAAGGGTCAGTTTCCTTTCAAATCAAATATAGGGAAATGTTTTCAAAAGAAACCACATCTATTAAATAATCTAAACGTCAACTTTCATTCGCTAGTCATATTATATTTACATCTCAGTTAAACGAAAAATGTCGCATCGAAGAATTGACACATGTATAATATATTTCAAAAGACTTCAAGGACAATATTATCAACAATTTTAAAATTTATGATCGTAGTCGTTGATGTCAAAGTTTATTGCTGCAGATTCCATTGTTTTCGTCATGTCACTTGGATCTTGAGAATGAGATCTGTCTAACTAATCACTCTGGCGCGTGTGTTTGAGTGGAGGGGTGTTTATGGAGTGCTGGTGAGACAAAAAGCACCCCTCGCGGATTTATGGGGTGTAAAATGCAAAGACAAAGCAATATTTCGCACATGTGCGTTAATTAGTCTGCAACAGAGCGAAGAGTGCTTTGGAAATTCATCCCCCGGTAATTCAACCGACGATGGAAAGAAAAAAAAAATAAATAAATATATCATCACGGCATATTACCCATTGCTAAGTGTGCCAATCTGCTTTGTGTACAGAATTCGATAATGATGATAACATATTTTTACCGTGTGGGCGTTTACCAGGCGTCACCTCACGGGCACTCATTGCTAGTGTGGAGAGTGCACCACAGGGAAAAGAAATTATTTTTCTATTTATTTTTTTTAACTACGAGTCCATATTTAATAATTCGGCCAGTTAAAAAAATTATAAAATCTACACAAATGGTTAGAAATTTCTACAAAAGTTGTTTGTTAAAAATGTAAACCAGCCAATATGTTATGGTTTTGGACTCGTAGAGTCCTGAATTCAATTCCCACAAAAATCTTTCAGTATTTTAAACTGAAATTATAATCTTGTGTAAAATACTCCCTCTTTTCCAGTTCTTTGTGTTGTGAACGCAAAAAAACAATTCGCTTTTCCCACTATTAAGGCCCCCTTATATTCCCCTAACGATAGAAAACAGCTAAAGTCCTGTATTACTGCCTGGGTGCTTCGACTAAGCTTTAAAAGCTGTCTGGTGATTGATGAAGCACGGGATAGGTTTCAGAGACAATGAAAACCGTTGAAATTTAAATACGGATCAAGCTGGAAGAGATGTAAATATGGAAACGTGATGTTTTCGTATTTAGGTACCTTCTTAACATAAAAATAATATTATTTCGCAAATCATGAAAAATTTCTTTCGACTATTTTAAAATATAGATTAGGGATGCACGACGAGGCGAGAGTACTCTCGCATCTCGTCTCGTCTCGTTGCAGGGCCGCTCTGTGCGGGTGGGCAGGTTGCGCCCCGCACAAAGGCGCCTGACTTTAAGAGGCGCTGTTTCAAGGCAGTAAAGTAAAAAATAATACACTTTTATAAAATTCTCCTATTCGTAAAGACAAAATTACTATACAACATACAAATTATAAGTAAAATAATTAACGCACCAATCGGTTCGTTATTTTCTAGCATTGTTATATTGAAACAATAACTGAAAATGTTGATTGCAACAAAGAATATATTGATTATAACTCAAAATATTGATTACAAAAATTAATCCTATAATGAATCCAATATTTAAATACCTACTAGCATTTTGCGAAGAATCTAATGGTTTATGATTTTCATACAATTCTGAAATCTTAGTGAAATTATTTTATTTTTATTTTCTATCGACATTGAATTTCACTTATTTATTATTAAAAATTAAAAAATAATAGAAATACCCTGCCAAACGGATAATTGTCTCTCATTGTTACATTTCAAATTATAACTGAAAAATTGTTGATTACAACAAACGATTTTGATTACACTATTGATTACAAGAATGAATATATTTTTGAAGAATAAAAAGTATAGTTTAAACTTTAATTTGTAAATTTTACATCGTGGGGGGAGGGTACACCCACGGAGCGGCCCTGTCTCGTTGCATTATGCGATAACAACTGCGAAAATTCTCGCGAGAGTCTCGCAATAAAAAGTATTTGTAACTTCATGATTTTTATTCATAAATTCAATGAAAACTGCTCCGTACACGGAGTGAAGTCATCGCTAATTCGTGCAAAGAACACGTGAATTAATTATATGAATTCACTAAATTTTTTGAGTCTATCTAGAATAAGCTGTCCAGACGTCCTCTTTTACCCGGATAAGTCCTCTTTTCAGGGAATAAAATTTTGTCCGGTATATATCCGCACTTTCTATGTACAAAGTTCTCTATTTTCCAAGTGCCTCCTAAACGTCTAAGCCTAAACTATACCCAATTTGATACTCCGGAATTGAGAGTTGTATAGATAGATCATAAATCGCGTGAATTTTACAAGCCATTTATGCTAAGTGAAAAAATGATGAACTAACATGCGGGCATAGCCAAATCATTTTATTTGTTCGGCTCAAAAATTATCCAATTCCGTCCAATATAACGACTTGTCTCTGATAGTGAGTTAGTATAAAATTATTTTGCTGTCATGGATTACTTATTAATAACGCACATTTTTAATTATTGCGCACAATACTTATTTTAACGTATTTATATATTTTTATGTGCTGAAAAAGATCAATTTATGTGACTCCAAGTATTAGCGAAGTCCACTGTTTGAGACCAAAATCATCTTGTAAATCTACGTCATAGAATATTAAAAAAAATTATTATGGCTTAACGAATAACAATAAATATTTTCTAAAACTACAAGTCGCTTTCAGTTTAGATGCAATTTCATAAAAAAATATTTAAAAATAGTAGAGGATCCGATTTTGATATTTTATTTTATTTAATTACCTATAACCAGTATTTTTTCCTAAATGTGTTTTGTATTTGCACCTATCCAAATATTTATATTTTTATGCCGATAATAGTATTTGTGCTATTAAAATTGCATAAAATTGGACCACGCTCCCTTTTTAAAAAAAAATTGCCTCTGGCGGTTTTGGCCTCGCTTCGCCCGGCGTCCTCTTTTTTATCGTTTCAAATATGGTCACCCTAATCTAGAGTCTATTGGTATCGGTCCCAAAGCGAGGAAATGCAAAATAAAGACAAAATCCGTTTTGCATTCAATAGAGTAGGTTAGATTTTACTGTACGCCCTTTATTTTTCCTAATTTGTTTTCCATATTGTGTGAAAAGTAAAGGATATCTCGGTAGAAGATAATCAAATGTCCGTTAGTTTTTGTCTATATTTAAAGAAGTCGAATTTGGTAGAAATTTCTCATCATTTGTACAGGTTTTATAATTTGTTGAAAATCTTAATCGGCCGCACTAATATAAGCCGGGTTGGTATAGCAAAAATATTGACGTATTGTTCAGCGTCTAAGTGTCCTTGGTCCTTCCTTGACAAAAGGGCACCAAGGGAGTAATTATCCGATTCAAGTTGGACTATTAAGTTATGACGTTATTCAAATCCGTGCCTCTATTAGCATGATATATTTGTCGAACACTCATTCTGCATAACACTTAGGGTCCTAATGTTCCCTTCTCGAAACAATAGACGCTCGACACTATAATGGCGTGGCACATGTGCATCAGATTCAAAAATAATTCATCTGATGCTGCAACCCTTCCAGAAAACATAATGATCATTCTATCATTTATATTAATTATGAGATACTGTTAACTACTGAAAAATATGGCACTAATGGACGAAAGACATTATGGAGTTGTAAAAGACATTTGCAAGGGAACCTTTCTGAAAAACGGCTTCTTAATCATCTGATTCATAAAAGTTTTTATTAATGAATTTATGCACTTACGAACATTTACAATAATTAATATTAATAATAAAATTGTATACAGTCTGATTCAAAAATATAGGTACACCCAATCATTTGAAAAATTAGAATTTAGATATATGATACAAAATGAAGAGACAAATCATTCTTTAAAAAAGGCAAAAATGAGTGGCAAATCGCAAGGTCAAATATGTTGTGTGCCTAATTGTCCATATACGGCGAGAAAAATGGTGATTTGATATTTTATTCTTTCCCAAATCGTGAATGAGAAACAAATCGCAAGAAGTTGAAAATTGCATAGGTACGAAGAGACCGGTAAGGATACGCGAGCAACCTAGCAACCATGTGCCTTTGTTGGCCTTGACAAGAAGATATGGGGGCCCGTGTCAGAATGAAAGCTATATAGATGACAAATGTCATAATGTTTCATTCAAAATTTCAAGATTTTCTAATTTCAAGTGGTTAATTTGTCACCAGGAGGGTGGAATTTACTTGTCGAGAAAAATAAACCACATGGAATTGGAAAATTATGAAATTTGCAATGAAAAATAATGATATTTGACATCTATGAAGCTGTCATTCTGACACCGGCCAAGAAAGTCACATAAATGCTCACGCCCTATAGGCGATGTGCACATTTTGAGCGTCAGCGCCTCTAACGGCTACATTGACATTTTTGATTACCAAATCAATTTTGTCATTTCGAGAAAGTGATACAACTTACAATTTTATTTTGAGTTGTTGCTATTGTGTATGAATATTATTCATCATAGTATATTGAAATGAATAAAGAAAATATTTAAAATGCTATATATGTGATGTGACAATCAAAAAAGTTAAAATACCAGCGAATGTACTGTGGCAGAAAATATATTTTTTCTCATATTATGTGTGATTTCTGTAAACCATTTTATCATATTTAAATTTATATTATAATTTATAATATTCGTTAAATGTTACAAGATGCACAATGCATGGCAACTAAAATTAAAAAGTACGAAAACTTGAATGATTGGAAAGAAGAAAATTTCTACATATCACGATATCAGTGTATGATGTTAGCATCTTTCTTTTATATTCGCAATAAATGAAGAAGATTCTTCAATGAAAATATACCAGGCTCTAAGTGGAATCAGTTGCACTAGCTCGGAAAAGAAAATACACGAAAAATACGAACCATGTGAATTTCTACCTTTAACATTAACATTACATGTACAAAATCTATAATAAATAGACGAATTATGTCAAAAATAGACTTCAATTTCATACAACTGCAAGTATTATACAATTGTAATACAATTATCTGCTTCTTGTATTATAACTTGTTCAAATATTAACTTAAGAAACACATTTTGATATAATTCATTATTGCAATCAGACGACTATTGTTGGAATTTTATTCATACGATAAGTATCTTTTACAATGAGAAAATATGTATACCTAAAATAATTTTTCATGTTAGTAGAAGAAAAAGTTATTTTCTTAAACATCTGTTCCTCATATAATCTTCTAGGATACCTATTTATAAAATTTGATACTTCAATTGATAATTTTGTGAGAAT
Organism: Harpalus rubripes; assembly: GCA_963082715.1. Taxonomy (NCBI): domain Eukaryota; kingdom Metazoa; phylum Arthropoda; class Insecta; order Coleoptera; family Carabidae; genus Harpalus; species Harpalus rubripes. The sequence continues at coordinate 47,738,102 of OY720456.1, read as the reverse complement.
TATTACATCCCCCAATGAATCACATAATATTTGGAATCCTATCATTCGCATTGACTACTTTTATGCACAACGCCTATAAGCATGAACCTGAATTGTAACTTATATATCAAGTAGAATATATTGATGATATTTTAATACAAATAAAAGCATCTTGCCCTAGATAATTTCATCTTTAAAGAGATTACGCGTAAATCCAGGGTAAGGAAATTTTTAATTCAAAACTTTGGTAGTAATCAAGTAATTGGATGAATATCTCTGGCGTCAACGCAAAACGAATTATCAGTTGTGTTGCTTTGCTACACTTGGCTGCCTACTGCCTCCTAACTTTTTAATTAACGGCGTAAACAAGATGAAGTCTAACAATAGCTGTGTCGCATGTCGATTTAGTAATTAATACCTACCTCATGTGCTAAAGTTCAAAGACTTCCTAAGACGCAGATATGCGATAGCGATATGTTTGCGCGTAGCTATAGATACACGACAAACGATGGTTTATCTGAGGAAGAATATAGTGTGTTCAAAAAAATTCCTAACTCGGAGTAGGCTATGAACAAAGAAACGTATGTCAATTTAAAAATATCTAATTAAATATCAATTTGACATGCGATATTGTCAAAAATATTATCTAAAGAAATCTAAGTTTTTCTTCTTGAATCTTATTTTAGAAATTGAAACAAATTAGAAAACGGTCCAAGTCCATATACTGTATCCTTCTATATTGTTTTTCCTCCTTAAAATTACATTTCAAGATCAATTTTGACATCTTGACTTTTGAATTGAATAATGATCAGACTTACGTTCCTCTCTGTTCCTTGAACACACTGTATTTGTTGTAGCAAGATTCAAAATTAGTCTTTTTATCAAACGCCTACTCGTTCGATAAATCCCGGTCAAATTTTGTTGACTTATAATCCAGTTCAGTGCGCCAGTGGCGCCTTTGTGCAAAGTTGTTTTAGCGCCCCCCATAATGTGCATATACACATAATTTGCTAATTAACACACGCTTTAAAGTTTAAACTTCTTCGAAAAGTACTAGATTTAAAATATTGATGAAAGTTCCTTCGTTCTTCGTTCCATTCTTGTAATCAATATTATTAGGTTATAATCAAAATCGTTTGTTATAATCAACAATTTTACAGTTATAGCTTGCAACATAAGAATGCCAGAAAATTATCTGGTTAGCAGAATATTTATTTCTTTGTTTCTACTAAATTCATTGTTGGATTCATTTTTGTAATCATTGTTCTGGAGCTATAATCAAAATATTCTTTGTTCTAATCAACACCTTCAGAATTATTATATCAATATAACAAATGCTAGAAAAATATCGGGTTGGTAGGATAATAGACCTTTTCAATTGAACAACTATCGCTTTCTATCTCTGCACATAGTAAGTAAAATGGCGCTTGTAACTGTTAACTGGGCTGTCAAACGAAACCTCAAAAATATTGCAGTCACTCAACCTGCATTCGCAGTGAAAATTTTCATCGTTAGACATTTTTATCATCGATAAAAGCTTTTTTAACTTCTTTTGAGAAGTTGTCAAAGACGTTCCTCACCTTTTACGTCCAAATTTCGAAAAACAAACGCGATGCACATAGTACGTAACATAGTTTTAATTTTTATCTCTTTAAATTGAATTGGTCCATTATTTTACTTATAATGTATAATAATTAAAGTTATAATGCAAACAAATTAATAAAATAGGAATTTTTCTTTTACAAATAAACCCAATTTGCCAAAATATCACTATTATTTTTATACACCGTATTGAAACGGCGCCCTTGTGGTCAGGCGCCTTTGTGCAGGGCACAATATGCCCACCCGCACGGAGCGGCCCTGGTCCAGTCAAAATAAACAGACCTAAATACACCATTATAAATAAAATGTCAAAAGTCATCATCGATCATACTTCTGCTAAAAAAATTATTGTTCTATTGCATACAATAACTGTAAAATTGTTGATTACAACAAACGATTTTAGTAATATTTATTACAAGAATTAAAAATGAATCTAACAAAAGAAATTTTATCAGTATTTTTTGGAGAATTAAAAGTTTAGTTTAAAAAGTGTGATAATTTGAAAATTATACAGTATAGAGGGCGCTGAAATATTTCTTTGCCCGAAAGCGCCTTATACCCGCGGAGCGGCACTGGCTGTCTCCAATGAAGCTTTGAGAATAAATGAATTAAAATCAACAAGAACCTTTCGGTAAAAGATCATTGGTTCCAATATTTTTATAAAGTTAGGGATTGAAATTGAAACATTTTTGGCAGCCGAAATCAATATTCAAATCAATGTTGGTGTCTAATAAAAATACGTGAAATATTCATCGCTTTATAATCGTATTAATACTGTGGCCCTTTCACAGCAGATGTTAATAAAAATTCATTTGCATTTTAATGAATCAACAAACATAGACACAGCTCCAATTATTTCAGCCGAAATTAATTATTTTTTCATGAGCAAATGTAAAATTAAATCATGAAACATGTGTAACTATTCGACGCACAGCCCTGCAAACAAAGTATTAATAAAATATTTCAATGTTGGATTAATTAAACTCCTAAACAAAAGGTCCAGCTGCCCACAATAATATGTATAAAGTCCCGCAACGAGTTTTCGGTTTCGCTTGGAATTATATTTAGTCCGGAGGGACTTCGGATGTGGATGAAATCGTTCTCGAATATAAATATTAAATACACAAAAATTTCACATCATTTCTCATTTAGGATGGAATTTATAATATTTATAAAATAATAAAATGTCAAAATTAGAAAAAAAAACACACAATATATTCTGAAGTTTCTTCGTCCTCTTCGCAGAGTCGACAGATACTGTTTACAGCTGTACCAATCCACGAAGTATAATATGTAAGGAGTGAACAAGAGGGTTAGGGTTAGGAAAAACGTCACCCATAACAACAATGTAAGAGGCGAGAGAAGAGAGAAATAGGAATAGGTAGGCAGCATTTAACGCACAACGTATACAATAGATAGACCTTTTCAATTTAACGGCTATCTCTTTCTATCGCTACAAATATTGTGCCAACAATTGCCAGTTGGGCTGTCAAACGAAACGTCAAATATATTGCAGTCATTAAAATATCTGTATTCTCGGTGAAAATTTGGATCTTTAGACATTTTAGCTTCAACAAAAGCTTTTATAACTTTTTATGAGAAGCTTTTTAAAGTTGTCACAGACTTTTGTCACATTTTACGTCTAATTTTTTTTAGGAATAAACGCCATGGATATCAGTTGTTCTTACTATGCGCAGATCCCCATTGCGCATATCTTCTATCTCTTTAAATTGAATAGGTTTTTGATTTTACATTATATGGACGAGTTATTGTATTATAAGTAATATTTAGATACATATATTTTTAAAACTAATTATATTAGTATTTTGACTCATATATAAATTTTTGAGCGTCATATCGTTTGATGTAATCAACAGTTTTACAGTTATAACTTGCAAGATAACAATGCCAGAAAATTATCCGTTTAGCAGGATATTTATTTAATTTTTTCTAGAAAGTCCATTGTTGGATTCATTCTTGTAATCAAAATATTTTTCGTTGTAATCAACACCTTCACAATTATTATTTCAGTATAACAATGATAGAAAAATATCGGTTTGGTACGATAATATACCTTTGCAAATAAACCCAGTTTGCAAAAAAAATACTATTATTTTTTATACACCCGTTTTGAAATGGCGCCTTTGGGAGAGCCTTTACCCTGAGAGACCTTTTCCTTTCGCTTAATCATTGCTCACTTTTGTTTAATAAATATGTGTTCTAGTATTCTAGTACGCTTCAACTTCAAAGTCGCTATGCCATGTTGATATTTAATTACATTTTCTAGACTTTTGTGATTCATTGTTGTCATTGTGTAAAATGGAATGCATTCCAGAATGAGGATAAATATTGCAGGAAGAAAGTGTGGCAGTGTCAAATTTAGTATTCACTTTATTGCAGATTGCTTGACGGCGTGGCGTCTGAAAGTTTACAAAGTATATAAGTACATACTTGCGAAACATTTCGTCCCTAGCATATTTGCCCGGAATTTTACAAAGAGATTAGAACATCAAAGTTACACAAACTATAATAAAACAAACTTCAGTTATGTACGCGCGGCAAAAACATATATACGATATCATAACAGATGATTTAACACTCTTTGTATCATTTCAAACAATTCGAACATTCCAAAAATATTGATAATAGACCTTTTAAATTTAAAGAGATAGAAGATATGCGCAATGGAGACCTGCGCATAGTAAGAACAATTGAGATCTATGGCGTTTGTTTCTAAAAAAAATTGACGTAAAATGTGAGAAAAATCTTTGACAACTTTACGAAACTTCTCGAAATGAGTGACAAAAGCTTTTATTTGAAATCGTCACTAAAGTGCACAAAAATCGGCATTAAAAGCTCAGAAATCGGCACTAAAGTAATCCATTATAGGATTTCTGAAAATGCAGTGTTGCCAACGATAGTAATTATTGTATACGTAAAATAATTGAAGCAGGTACACGATGTACAATAGTGAATTTATACTTAAAATGACATAAATTTATACAAAATGAACGGACTAAATAATACCAATAAATAAGTTTCAAATAAAAAACAAAATTTTGAGTGTTCTTTACGAAAACTTCATTGCCCGATGTTTGCAACACTGAATACATTCGAATGTGTAACAGACGAACTGACAGCTAGATATAACCTATAGAAATGCCATTATGTGGAATCATCCATTACAAGAAAGCAAGAAATTGCTACGAGAATTCTTGAAGGACAATCCATAGCCCCACCATCAACATCAACAGCCGATATAACACTAATAATTTAAATAAATTACAACCCATTAATATTGCAAATAATAAAAATTGTTCTATTTCAATAAATATAAATATTTAAATAAATTGTTTCAAAGTTATAATTTTGATAATATTGAATGGCAGACAGGTATGTAAACATAACCTATAAAAATAAGTATTTCTTTTATTTTCACAAATTTTCGATTTCAAATAAAATTTAATATGCACCTCGGCACTGAAGCACCTTTTTATCACTCATGTGGTTTATTTTCCTCGGCCCTAAAGGGCCTCTGAAAATAAACTCCACATTCGTGATAAAAAATAGAACTTCAGTGCCTTGATACATAAATAACTATTATTGGAGTTAAATGTCTAACGATGCAAATGTTAAACGAGAATATAGTTATTTTAATGACTAATATTTTTGACGTTTCGTTGACAGCCCAACTGGCAGTTGTTGTCGCCATTTTACTTACTATATGCAGCGATAGAAAGAGATAGCCGTTAACTTGAAAAGGTCAATTAAAGGAAACGCAAGTAGTTCAAAAAATGATATATAATTGAAAATTGAGTTATATTTTACAAACAAAATTTTTCTACCCCTAATTTCAATTAAAAATTCATAGGAAACTAAAATAAATCCCCCTATGAGTCAAACGATAATTTAAACAACGAAAATAATTTGTCCTGCAATGAATGTTGTATCAGTAAGCCCTTAGGGCTCAAAGTCCTGCATGTGTTAGGCTAGCATGTGTTGGGTTGAGCCCTCGTAGGGTTGCAGGGCCAGGCTGCATATTTTATAAAGCAACGCGCTCGTCAAGTTAGGAACGACGACGAACTATTTTGATTTTGCACAACTTTCCTCAAAGAACATTATTAAAGTTGAGTTCCTCATGTTATTAAACGAGGGGGCGGCGAATTCGAGATGACATTTTTCTGACATTTTTATGCACGAAGAAATTGAAATTACAATTAAGAAAATGTCAGGAACGACAAGAATATATTACTATAGCATACGAAAATGATAGCAACCATTATTTCACAATAGTACTCGTATATTACTAGTTTATAAGGAGCTAAAGTGATACTTCTTATGTAAAATCTGTAGGAATTTAGGGAATTACAGTGCTGGTCAGCGTCAACAAATATATAGTGTATTCCGTAACTTAACCGCGGTAACCAAGGTTCTGGTTATGCGTTCCGTAATGTAACCAAAACATAATTTCAGGATCGCGGTTCAATTTCGGAATGTGGTTCCTGAAAGTTTTGGTTACTTTTTCGTGACCACGACGACAACAATTTTTTTGTGGTTGTTGTAGTCATATTCTTATTTCTTATAATATAATAAATAATATTGTATAAACATATAATTACTATATACTATATACTGATATGTATATTTACGTTAGTATTGGGATTTTCAAGTATCAAGAGATGGCGCTGATCGCATAAACACTGGTACACTTTTTGTTGACGTGTGTCAACGTAGCATTTCTGTCAATTGTATTTGTTTAGTTTTCGTATTATTTTCTCATTTATTAGTATTTTTTATTTATAATTCAAGTACGTATAATAGAGTTTTTGTAGTCATATAGTTGTAGTTTCATGTAAATGTCAAATGTGTACCACTGTTAGCAGTTCTAATATTTGCCGCTAGTTAGCGTTTTCTTATTTGAAAATCCCAATAAGGTTAGAAAAAAATAAGTTACTTATTTTTAATGACGCGGTGATTCCCTGCTTTACTGACACAAATTAACCAAGATGTTCCGGTTCCGAATCACAACCTCTTTTCAGTGACCATAACCTGACCACTTGAACCATAACCATGGTCGTGGTTAAATTACGGAATATACTAATATAAATCTAAAGTTAATAAATTTAGATCTGTCTAATACAAACTTTGTATTATATTATTAATTTGAACGTATAAATGTATTTCAAATACATGAAACCAAACGCGCGCGTCTGTACCAAAGTAGAAAACCGAGCACGAACAGGTCTTGTGATTGCTGTTTTCATGTTCAGTGTAACACAGTACGTATAAATGCAGACGTCAATACAGTGATTTATAATATATAAACTTTAAATATTTTTGGCCCTTTGGGCATAGCCCTTATTATCCTACAAACTGGTAGAATAATTTTCAGTGTTTGCATCTATTTTTCGACCATCAGCTAATCCATAAATACAAGAGTATAGTGTTGTAGAAAACGCAGCAATTTTATCGGTAACAAAAATAATATTACCGACCGAGTTGGCGAACAAGTTGATTGCCAATTGTCAGATTTTAAGAGTCAGCCATTTTTTTGTAGTAAATGAAACAGTTCGTTGACTTAATTTATTGTATGTATTTCTCTAATAATAAAAGTCTTTTCGATTAAAAGTTTATGAAATAAAGTATATTAGTGTTTCTCTTTCTCACAAATTCAACAAGTAGACTATTATTTCTTATAATTGTTATACAATGGACCTTTTCAATTTAACGGCTATCTCTATCTATCGCTATCGCTGCAAATAGTGAGAAAATGGCACGAACAACTGCCAGTTGGGCTGTCAAACGAAACGTCAAAAATATTGCAGTCATTAAAATACCTGTATTCTCAGTGAAAATTTACATCGTTAGACATTTTACCTTCAATAAAAGCTTTTGTAACTTATTTCGATAAGATTTTTAAAGTTATCCGAGATATTCTCACATTTTACGTCTAAATGTTTTAGAATCAAACGTCATCATAGATCTCAGTTGTTCTTACTATGCGCAAATCCCCATTGCGCATATCTATCTCTTTAAATTGGAAAGGTCCATTTACAAGTGATGTGTTTGTGTGAGTGTGTGATGAACTTGGAGCAATTGCCGAAGGGGACAATGTCAAATATGAATCAAGACAGTGGACTTGTCAGTCTCATCATAGTAAATAAGGTAAATTTAAAATTCTTTGTTAGCACTATCCACGATTGGGTTCTAAATGAATGTAGTAATGAAAATTGTCAGATTCATTTTTGTCAATATTTGGACATTTTTCGCTTGCAAAACTTAAGTATTTATATTACTTTCATCACTCTACATCAATTAGGATAGCGAGGATATATCTTCTCTTTAGGAATCAGTGGTGAAATCGGCCATTGGACGTATTGTTTTTCTTTGTACAAACTTTCCGAGTAATGTGTAAATGTATATAAGAATACAGCGCACTGTAACTAAATCAACAGAGTGGCGCAATTGTCGATGTGTAATGAAAGATAAATACCGTAAGTAATATTCCTCGATTTCACACTAAATTTGAAATAATATTCAGAGACAATAGAACGATGCTCGCGGTTGCAACGCCGCGCGCATAGGATTATAAACCACGTCAACGAGACCAGAACGCATTCAGATTCCATTTCAAAACTAATTATTATATTCCCGGGGCTTACCCTATTTATAAATATTTCACAGATGCAATCAGCACAACCGTATCTTAAATTAAAACGTGAATTACACCCACACAACAAAAGGGAGTACGAAAGAATAGAGGACTACAAAATGCTATCTTATTCGTCGACATTTTTATTACACTAACTATCTAGGAAATTATCTCGGAAATTATCTGCTGGTTTATTTTTCCATATATTAATAACATATGTCCACTTTAAATTACTACAATAATATACGAACAATGGTTTTGAATTGTAAAATCCGTTTCATTCATGGCAGAGTTATGATACAAGCAAATCTTGTTTTATTTAGGAATTGTGGGATCCAATGCATCACAATAACCGTGTTAGCTAACCAGCTAATTTTAAAATCTCATTTCTGGTTGTATGTAAAACGATAACTCAAAAACAAATGTAATAAACAGTAGTTCAGAACTAGGTATCAATCATAACTAGAATAGTTTGCGTACCAGCGGTAAAAATAAACGGTATAAATCAGGTTAGCAACCAACTAACAACATAAATTCCAAAACAATGAAACCAGACATTCATTTTCATTTTGAAAAGAGATATGGGGGCAGAAATGCACAAAGTTTTTACTAATGAAAATTTCGTTGTTGCAATCAAGTATTTCATTGTTGTAATCAGTATAGTTATCGTTGTAATCAATGTTTGTTTTCTTTTAATTAATGTATTTCTATTTTTTGGGAGGCAATGTATGTTTGTTATTTGAATATTAAAGAAATCGTAAGAATTTCTTTCCCCTATGCTATGGTATTTGAATATCTGGCATTCCTAGCATATCTCACGATATAAATTTCCTATCTAATGAAAACATACTTCTTTAAATTGAAATTGAAAGTAGCTATGCAATATATTGCCTCTTATTTATACCGTTTTATTTATATAGAGTTCAATTTAGATTCAAATAAACCAGCTATTTCAAATTGATTTTTTTTTGTATTTTATTTTGATACACGTTCTTGAATTTAGAATTTGAATAAAAAAATAATTTAACTAAGAACTTAAATATAGACTTAAAACTTAAAAATCTGATGTGGCCATCACAATACCTCCCACCATTTAATTATTATTAATTTAAATATATACTTACATATTTAGTTATGCTGGAAACTGTAATAAGTTCCATTCCATATAACTATGGTTCTATTTACTATTTTATTTTTAAAACGTTATTTTATTAATTTGAAATGATGAGTTCTTTGACAGTGACATTTATCTGTCAGTTACATACATTTAAGATATGAACTGTGTAACCAAGGAGTTTTGATTGTTTAAAGCGGAGACTTCGGGATTTAAATTATAGATAATTTTATAAATTTATCCATAAAATGTACAGAAAAAGTATTAATGCACACCTGTAGAAAATTTAATAATCTTTAATTTTTATAACATAACATCTTTAAAAAATACATTTACTGGCTTAAGAATGTCGTTATACCATAACGTATCGTTATGATGAAAAAGTTGTTAAATAACGATAATTTTCAAAAAGCGTATTCTGTAAAACCAATGTCGTTATATTGAAATCGTATTGTCGTTATTTTAAGTAGTTCATGAACGATATGGATTCACTTGTCGTTATTCAATCCATAAATGTCAAATGTTAGCTAATGGAAGGGTTAATTAATTTATTATTTATATTTGTGCAGGAAGAAATGCAAAATAGGTAACAAAACATTTATTCATGCATCAAATATATAATTAACAACCATATTTAAATTTTAGAAGAAATGTTTGTGGTCGGGAAATCTTTTATGGGATAATAATAATCCATTTGATAATCGATATTTATACATTTTCTTTCCTCAATAAAGAAATAATAATTAAAATAATAATGTGAATATTTTTTTGCAACATGACCGAGAACATGACATTACAATGACAATCTAATTTTCAATAATAGTTAATAACTTTTCTAAGAAAAAATGGCTAAAGTCGTTGTGACAAGCGGTATGAGGACGTTTATAACGATATTACTTAGTGAATACGATTTTTACAAATTGTCGTTCAGGATCACATCGTTATATTTATAAATAACGATAGTTGTTATATAACGATATTTTTACAGAATAAGCCTGTTATAAAGGTATGTTTCGAAGAAAATATATTTTGAGCTTCAATAAAGTGCCATAGTGCCATTTCCGGTTATCTGATTTACACCAAAATCTAATGGCTTCTTCCTTAAAGTAGAAATACAAGGTTTCAAAATTTTCTGAATGATAGTATTTGAGTTAGAGTGGAGGATCCACCCACACACATAGACACGTAGGTACACCTTACCAAGGGTAGAGGGAGGCAAAAAAACTGAGCCAAATGACGGGTAATAATAGTTCGTTTGTTTTTTCAAAATATAGACGTAAAAATGAGAGAAAAGCCTTTGACAACTTCTCAAAACAAGTTACAAAAGCTATTATTGAAACTAAAATGTCAAACGATATAAATTTTCACCGAGAATACAGGTATTTTAGTGACTGCAATATTTTTGGCGTTTCGTTTGACAGCCCAGCTGGCAGTCGCCGGCGCCATTTTACTTACCATGCGCAGAGCTAGAAAGAGATAGCTGTTAAATTGAAAAAGTCTATTTCGAAAATTATAAAACATATAATACTGTTTGTACACAACAAAATAAACTAGATAAATAATTGTTTATAAATTATAATGAAAAATTTGTTATATCATCAATATTAGTATCTACCTATGTATAGATTTAGATCATTTATGAAATATCATTACATTGCTAATATAGAATGATTCTAATTGGTGGTTCTCTTTTGTTTCAGGTAGGTGAACGTGATATTCCAATTAGAACAACAAAGCGTGAACGTGGACGTGAACATACTGTGTGAGTGCGTGACTATGTACGTATGCCATTCATTAAATATTGTTATTGAGAATAATAATATTTGCTTGTAATTAACTCACGGTTCATGCAATTTAATTACTGTTATGTTAACTCAATACCACAATGTTAAGTTTTTTTTTTACAACTGAACTCATTAGCTAATAGACAAATCACCATTTGCAATTTTCATATCGTTGTAGCATTTTTGATTTGGTTCGGGGTCAGCGCCCTCCATAACATATAATTTGTTAAATAACACACGCTTTAAAGTTTATACAGTACTTTTCATTATTCGAAAAATGCTAGAATTAAAATATTGATGAAATTCCATTCTTGTAATCAATATTATTAGGTTATAAACAAAACCGTTTGTTGTAATCAACAATTTTACAGTTATAGTTTGCAACGTAACAATGCCAAAAAATTATCCGAAACATACAATTATATTACTAACCCCCGGTATTAACAACAGACACTTAATTAGAAATCTCGTATAACATATTATTTCGAAATACTTTTGTTCGTTAAATACTCATTTAAAATTATATGTCTATTAATAATAACGAGGGTAATATTTCAGAATTGTAAATCATAAACACTTGATTCTTTGCAAAATGATAGTATTTAAATATTGTATTCATTGTCGAATTTATTCTTGTGATCAATATTCTTGAGCTATAATCAATAGTTATTTGTATCACTAGGCCAGAAACTGAACATTTGCGAGACCGAGTTTATTTTGACAGGCCGAGCTGAAAACGAGGCTTGCAAATACGAGATCTCGCAAAACAGTTTCAGGGCGTGTGATACACAAGATTTTTTGTACCGACTTCTCCATAAATTCTTCGTATATTTCTCCACACTTTATTCTGTTACATAGCCTAAAAAATGAACATATATTTTTATCGGTTTTGCATTGCAAGTTTAATTAATATACTTTCGCATAATGACAGATGGCGGAAACTCAATTGTATCACGTGAAGTTAATTGTAGTTAAAAAACCAACTAGTTCTAAATTTGGAACTTATAATTATCTATACGAGATGTCAGTAATGACAGTATATTATTATTTTTATGACAAAATTTAGTTATTTAAGTTACAACAATTAAAGATTTAGCCTTAAAATTTGTAAATATTTTGCTAATTTTTGTGTTGAAAATAATCTTAAATTGACATATCACCAGAACAGTAATGCTAACTCCTTTTGCCGGCCTAGGTCAACAACAACGCATTTCTGGACGATTTTGAATTCTGTAATACTAGTCAAAATGGACGGAGGTACGAAAAATATTCTTTCTTGTAATCAACACCTTCATAGTTATTATTTCAATGTAACATTGTTAGATTGCTAGTAGAATATCCGTTTGATAGGATAATTATTTTACTTAAAACTTATAACAAGAGTTCTAAAACAAATTAAAAAATCTGATGTGACCAGCACATTACCTTCCGTCAGTTCTATGTATTTTATACAAATTCCATAGACAGTTTCTTGCGAAAGATTATATATTTCCAGTACATTACCTTCCCTCAGCTCTATGTATTTTGTACAAATTACATACAGAAAGTTTCTTTATTTGATTCTATATTTGCAGTAAAATTATAACACAAACATGTCAATCGCACTTGATATTGACATCTGTCTATCAGCTGTATTCTTTTTGATCCAATTGTAACTCAGCTCAGTACATAACTGAGTTGAATTGAAGTGAGTTGTGATGTTTACAGAAAGGACAAGTTGTATTCAATTTTATCATTTCTTTCTTTACCGATAGCATTTGCTGTAACAGCTGTCAAATTTATTGATATTTTTCTGATCTATGATACTGTTTATAAACGAAAAATGGATAATGTTGAAAATATATTACTTGTAAGTATATATGTATATGTGAATATAAAATTTGTTGTATTATATAACCTTAAAATGTAAACTGAGTGTTTCAAATCATTTTGAGTTTTGTAAACTAGTAGTGTAGCATCGGAAAGGGAGGAAGTGAGTTTACTCAGAACAACTCTGATCAGTTGTGTCAAAATGAACAACGATCCTGAGTTTATATGAAGTGATCTGAGATGAGCTGAGATTTTATCCAAAAAGAATACAGCTAATATTAGCTGTTTCTAGTGTTATTGCATAGCTGAGCTGGCTGCTTTATGAAATTTAATTTCTTATAATTTTTTAATTGAATATCCATTTAATAAGTATAAAATGTAATCAAATCGTATATAGAATAAAATATTCTTTAATATTTATAATATCATTATATGTGAAAAAATTATATTTAACAGCGTTCTTCAATTATAACCAAAATCTAATCAGCTCTTCATATGGATGTAACAAAGAGGAATACGAAAGAATTATAATTTTTAGAATTGTAGTGTTGGAGTTATCGTCGGAGAAAAAATCACAAAAATAGTAAAATCGTATTCTAGGGACTCTAAAACGTGCTTATTCATTAAAAACTCTCCATCGAATTTTTTGACCAAAAACAATACCTTGCTTAAGCTATGGTGGAAGGTAAAAATATTATTCACTGCTATATTCTTACTGTGCGTCCAACCATCGTTTCTTTTTCATAATGAAATGATAACAGAGTACTATGTACATTAAGAATCTCTGTTACAATAATGTTAATCTTAATTCAAGGTATAGTCTGAGCTAAAGATTCCTCATTCCTTGATTGAATTTTGCACTTGACTGATTTTAAATTAGAAGGGGAAGGTATATCCCTTATTAAAATTCCCCCTAAATAAGTTCAGAATAGTCCCAAATTAGTTATCCAACAAAAATTTCATTTTTTCAGCTAAAAAGTGTGAAACGAATACATGAAATATTTAAATTATTAGTGTTTATGAGCAACATTACAATTTTTAAATTATTTTAAAATATAGTGGTACGTTAGAGGCACAAAAAATCTTGTAGGGCGATGTCTGTGTATGCTAATCGTACTCGGAAACTCGGAATATTTTACGAATTCATTATTCGTCTAAGTCAGAGTGTCACACAGTGTCTACCGAGGGCGTAGTAATAGCAGGATTTAAATTTCTAGATAGTTTTTACCTTCGTACCAAAGATGTTTGAATAAAATATTACCTTGGATGATTACAATACAACCCTTGTTCGCTTCGCTCGCTCGTGTTACAAACTTAAATAAAATAAATATAAATATATCATCACGGCTTATTACCTATTTCTAGGTGTGCCAATCTGCTTTGTACACAGATATCGGTAATGATGAAATATTTAATAAATAAACTTACGCTACAGGTTACAGCGAAAGTATTGTCAACAATGAGCATCGTTTGAAAATGGAATGTCCTAATTTAGTCGAAAAAATGTGAAAAGACAAGCGTATTATATCCATCCTTAACGCACACGCTTGTAATCTTTGCATATGAGAGATATAAACGTATGCCAAATTGTTAATTCGTTCATGATAAAGAAGACTTTGATCGCACGTCTTAAAAAATATCTGATGTGGCCAGGACATTACCTTCCGTCAGCTATATGAGGCATTTACGAAAATTCTACCGGTGAATTGTTACCGGTATATATCGGTAAACAGTTGTTTATCAGGTTATAGCTACCGGAATCGATATTTTAAGAACGCAAGTGGTAAACAGGGTAGATCCATAACCTATGAAAAAATTTGAAAATTTGAAACAGATTAGAAATTTAACGTAGTTAACAAACTGAGCAGAGTCCTACTTTCAACACATACCCACTTTTAACGCGCGCGCTTCGCTTTGCATCACTACCTTTTTTTGAGATTAGATTCTTCATGAATCCGGTAGCTGGATCTGGTAGATATTGTACAATTTTCGAATACGGTAACTTTTTACCACTAGTGTTTTCGAACGCAGTCGGTAAATGCGGTATCTACCGGTAGAATTATCGTAAATGCCTATGTATTTTCTATAAAATCCATACAGAAAGTTCCTTACAAAAGATTCTAAATTTCTTGTATGTACATTACCTTTCGACAGTTGTATGTATTTTATACAAATTCCATACAAAAAGTTTTGAGCAAAAAGATCCTAAATTTCGAGTAAAATTATAACACAAATATACTACGAATATGTCAATTGCACTTGACACTGACATCTTTCAATTAGAATTTTCTTAATATAGTAGTTGTTTGTAGCATAGGTGGCTAATTTATGAAATTTAATTTCTTTATAATTTTATAACTCTATATCCATTTAATATGAAGTATAAATGCAGTCAAATCGTATAGATAATACAATGTTCTTTAATATTAAATGTTAAAAAATGATATTTAACATCGTTTTTTCAATAAAAACTGTTAAAATCTTCAAATGAGGATACTTCCGGTTCACCAATTATAACCAAAATCTAATCAGCTCTACATATGGATGCAACGAACAGGAATACGAAAGAATTGTAATTTTTGGAATTGTAGTATTAGAGTTATCGTAGACAAAAATTTTGTTACACACACACACACACACACACACACACACACACACACACACATATATATATATATATATATATATATATATATATATATATATATATATACATACATACATACATACTCACGCACACATACAGGCATCATCGTAAAAATGGTAAATTCGTATTCTAGGGTCCTTAAAACGTGCTTATTCATTAAAAACACCACCGATTTTTATTTATTTTTTTGACCAAAGACAATACCTTCCTTACCTAAAGGTGACGGAAGGTATAAAATTACTGAACCTTTTTTAATACATTAGAAATAAAAATACTTCCGAAATCTTGATTACAACAATGATTTTTACAATAATGGTAACAAACCAAACAATAGAGATATCGACAATTGAATAGATATACAATATTTAAATTATTACCTGTGACAGATCTACAATTGAAACGCATTTGATGATGGGTGAATGTTTGAATAAACATATCTGATTCGCAAAACTGTTAATTAATAATAAACACTATATTAGCGCGGTAGTTTTATTCAGATTAATGATAGCACTTTATTGAATGCGGATGTTCAGTAATCGCCACTGCATTTCTGCTATTATATTCGCCATAATATACACATATTTATTACTATCCATATTTGATGGAGACAATTATATTCACGACAATGCAATTCGCAATTTCATAGCAAATCATTTTTCAGTCTGCAACGGTATACTCATATGTATAAAAAATAACATCACGGTATATTTGTAGATGTGGCTCTATTCGCAATTTTCATGTAGTTTTTATTTAAGTGCGCAGTCACACAATTACAATTGTAATTTGTAATGTCCCGTTTAGCGCAATTTGATAGTAACATATTTCCATTTTCCAGTCGTTACCATTACATTACCGCGGGAAAATAGTACGGTAACGTTCACCAGCAGTGTGAAGTTAGCGTCTTATTAGCATGCCAGTGCTGGTCTCTATCGACCACTTACATAACTTGCAATTAATTCTTATAAGAAAGGCACTTTATTTAATTTATACTTTATACATGGCGACGAAGAGCTCTTGATTATTATTTAAACTGTGGCCTTACGCAGAATTAACACGTTTTCGTTCATGCATTTTAATTAACGGAAATTTAAGGCTTGTTAAATGAGAGAACAACCTGTAACTTAATTAAGAAGACAACCGCGTAGATTATATTACACAAAATGAGACTAAGACAACTAAAAATATACCCATACTGTTTCTTGAAAATTTAAGTAACTAAATAAGTTATTTATATATGCTATGTGGAAGATCATTTTAACTATCGACATAGAGCAGCTATAGCTTAGATGGTTAGAGCGTTACTCCGGAAAATAAAGGCTCAGGTTCAAATCCCGCTGACTGACATGATCTTTTCACAATTTATTTCATATATCTTATATATAATGATGACTATTCAAGGTCATTTATGAGCCGTCTGATATAATATTACATGCAGATAACTTCACTGCATTTCGTACTCATAGGCGTGCAATGCGAAATATTTATGGATACATTTTAACTAAAAAATAATTTGATGTGTAGATTTTTGCTTCCCTTTAGAAATTGATTTAGGAGATAAACTTCTTTTGGCCTTTTTGGGAAGATTTTAATGTTTAATATTATTTCTTTACATTTCAGGACGTTTCGAAGGCCCAATGGCCTTCATCTTCAGCAATCTAATTTTTGTTTTTCACAAGTTGTGGATTTTATTCCGTCTTCCACATTCTTTCGGCCACACAACCTCAAAATTGACAAAACCCTATCGGTCATGTAATTCTGCTTAAATTAATATAACAATTTTTCGTTCAAATAACAAACAGGTTCTTTTTACCTTCCGTCACCTTTAGGTAAGGAAGGTATTGTCTTTGGTCAAAAAATTCGATGGTAAGTT
The DNA here is from genome assembly GCA_963082715.1 of Harpalus rubripes. Classification (NCBI taxonomy): domain Eukaryota; kingdom Metazoa; phylum Arthropoda; class Insecta; order Coleoptera; family Carabidae; genus Harpalus; species Harpalus rubripes. Next base: position 47,720,645 of record OY720456.1, on the reverse strand, counting down.
CTTAATGAATAAGCACGTTCTAAGGTCCCTAGAATACGATTTTACTATTTTTACGATGATGTGTGTGTGTGTGTGTGTGTGTGTGTGTGTGTGTGTGTGTGTGTGTGTGTGTGTGTGTGAGTGTGTGTGTGTGTAACAAAATTTTCGTCTACGATAACTCTAATACTACAATTCCAAAAATTATTATTATTTCGTATTCCTCTTCGTTGCATCCATATGAAGAACTGATTAGATTTTCGTTATAATTGGTCAACCGGAAGTACCCTCATTTGAAGATTTTAACAGTTTTTCTTGAAAAAACGATGTTTAATACCATTTTTTCACATTTAATGTTATTATAAATATTAAAGAACATTGTATTCTTTATACGATTTGACTGCATTTTGTACTTCATATTAAATGGATATAGAGTTATAAAATTATAAAGAAATTAAATTTATATGTGTTATAATTTTACTCGAAATATAGGATCTTTTTGCTCAAAACTTTATGTATGGAATTTGTATAAAATACATACAACTATCGAAAGGTAATGCACATACAAGAAATTTATAATCTTTTGCAAGGAACTTTCTGTATGGGTTTTATAGAAAATACATACGCATTTACGAAAATTCTACCGGTAGAAACCGCATCTACTGACTGTGTTCGAAAACATGAGTGGTAAAAAGTTACCGTGTTCGAAAATTGTACAATATCTTACCAGATCTATCTACCGGATTCATGAAGAATCTAATCTCAAGAAAAGGTAGTGATGCAAATCGAAGCGCACGCGTTAAAAGTGGAAATGTGTTCTAAGTAAGACTCTGCTCAGTTTGTTAACTACGTCAAATTTCTAATGTGTCAAATTTTCAAATTTTTTCATAGGTTATGGATCTACCATGTTTACCACTTGCGTTCTTAAAATATCGATTCCGGTAGCTATAACCTGATAAAAAGCTGTTTACCGGTAACAGTTCACCGGTAGAATTTTCGTAAATACTTCATATAACTGACGCAAACTGACGGAAGGTAATGTGCTGGCCACATCGGATTTTTCCATAATAAGTTATAGAATGTAGGTCTTCACTATGGTGATTTTATTATTTGGTGCGATGACGGAACTTCGTGGGCAAACACCCGACAAAAAAGGCATAATAAAATGTATGATTTTTTTAATATGTTTATCTGTTCGAAAATTGAACATTGCTGCAGTTTGCAATACAATTTATAGAGTACAATAATATCCAAAGTTTCTCATCAAGTAATTATCAATGAAATTATTAACAAACTGGCCCTAAATTATTTATTTATTATTAACAGTGTTTTGTTAAATAATCAACCAGAAACCAGAGTTCTCTCTGTGTCAATGTGTCCAACAAAGCAGCTGTGGTTATGTTAGGTCAATAAAATCAAATGTATTACCTAATGTAAAGTTTGGTACCAATCTAATAAATAAATAAATAAATAAATAAAAGTAAATGAAAAAGATTAAATAAATTTCTCGTACACTTCAAATTCGAATTCATAGTGCCGTCAGCAAAAAAAGAATCATCCCATCGTCGTTGTGAGGGGCATTTGATGTTTTATCCTTCTAAATCTGAGCAGATGAGTCCCTAGCCGGCTAAGTAGCTTTATTTTCAGTGTTTAGCCGCGCTGAGAGGGCAAAGGACGTAAGGACGAGCACAGAATCCTAACAACATCCTTAGTGCGCACAGACACACGCTAGTTTTTCCACTAACAAATCACGGCGTATTTATTCGCTTGACAAATGGAAGATATGTTTCCGGTACGTTTTGGAATTTGAATCGGGACTTGACACCTTATTTTTATCCTATTTTTGCAGAGGGGTATAAATATATCATTTCGACAAGGCATTTCCGAACAGGAAATGTAACGATATTTATTGCAATCATTCGTTTAAATTTTCACAATACTTTCGGAATTTCGTTTATCCCCGATGAATTTATTATTTTTTTATACATGTTTACATTTAATGCTTACAAAAACTGTGGACCAAATGTCGGGTGATAATAGTTAGCTTATTGTCCAGATTTATCTTCTACCGAGACTCTCTACTTTTGGCACACTAAATAATTTCGCCAAATTCCAGTACATACAGTGAAACCTACACACCGACTTTTTTCACTTGACCCTCACGTCATATTTTGATGTTCGTATGAATCAAATGGTATTGATAGTGATGGAAATGTGATTACCAGCAGATCTCAAACAGTTTTGTGCACAAGGCAATTACGTCATATAATACATCATTGACTAGCCATGGTTACATTTATAAAATACGAATGTATTGACCTTTTCATTTTTCATATATAATATCATAAGTGGTAAATTTTTGCCGGAAAAATTTTCAGATTGTTACGAGAGCCGGTTCCCTAGCAATTTATTGAGTGACATTGACAAAAAAATCACGAGTTGTCAAACGAGTGATTTTTGATCAATATCACGAGATAAATTGGTAACAGGCTCGAGTAAAGCAATCGGAAAATTTTTCCAGGATAAAATTTAACCACGAATGGTATTCGGATGACTATTTCCAAAATAAAAATCAGGTAATCATTTACATAATTTTTTTCTTGACGAAAATCTTGTAATTTTTATTGTGTTTAGAGGTATTATGTTTCAGTTTGCTTTTTCAAAGTTTTAAATAGATTCCTGTCCGAATCGACTCGTTTTTAATAAAAACTGATAACACTGAAATTATACAGACTCACAGGTATGTAAACAATATATTTCTAAAACGTCAAAAAAATTTTGCTTATCAAAACTCACTTGTAAAAATACATCTTAATTTTTTGTCAGTGTTTTGTCGAAGTGAAACTTGGTAACTAGGTAGAATCCTGAATTTGGATTAGTTTATATATTTATGAGTGAAATAGTCAAAATAATATAACTACACTCTATATCTCCGAGTTGATCCTCACGTCATCAATTTCTGATGCAAGAATTACAAAACTTTTATCTAGCATCTTTGTCGTACAAACATTGAATATATGAGACTTTTATTCGCTATCTCATTGTCGTCTGAGTTTAGGAGGGGTTTAAGCTATCTCCGTCTAACCAACGGCAAAAAATGAAATAGAAACTGTATTGTAACCGCTGTAACGAGTGTCATTTTCAAATAATTGAATTATTTGAATATTCATGTCATTCTCTCATTAATGTGATTAAGGTGATTTTGGAGTCAATAATAATTTGTGCTATTATGCTTCGTTGTGTGTTGGTAATTGTGTTAATTCTTGTCATCATACATATTGTGCATTTTGCTATTGCAAAGATGGTGTTTCTAAGATGTTCGACAATCATTGCAACATATTGCTTTTGGACAATAAAAAGGGGTATATTTCATCCATTATACTTATATCGTATTTATTCAATTGGTTTATTATTTATACTTCGAATTTTGATGAAATTGACACAATATAGCTCATACTGTCAGTTTTTACCAGTTCTGACATTAAATCGTAATTATTCAATTGCGAAATATATGTGTCACTTCGGATTTTGATGAATAATAATATTCACACAGTAGGTATATGTTATAAGTATTAGCGAACAACAAAATTATTGCAAATAAAATATTGAAAATGTCAAACATGACAAAGTTCTGTCATACTCCACCTTATATCAAACTAGAAAATTAAATCCCTATAATAAAACCATGATAACAATATGACGTCATCAATTCCCTCCCTCCCCTGGCGATTTGAACCATATTTTTACTATTGATGACGTGGGGATCAAGTCGTGGGAACGGACTTTAATTGTCTATACTCTATCCGTTTTAACTATAGACTAGATGTCGTTTCGAGCGCGGCCGTTTTTACATGTATTAAATAACGAATTCAATTTTTGGCGCCATTCCTGGATTTAAAAAAATCTTTATGCCATTTTTTTCAGTAGTGTTGTCTTGTACATATTATTAACGAAGAGAACAATAACAAAACTAACAAACTACTAACTAAAAAAACAATGAAACCTGTGTAATATGAAATATAACGCCAACAGAACTGAATAGAAATTAATAATATGTAATAAATTGTGTACTATTGACTTTGTTGACTTTTATTTATTTTATGTCAGACGTCAAAATAATTGATACAGTTGTCAAGAAAATTTAAATTTCCCGTCAAATATTTTACTGTGTATACTCGGTTCACGTTTGAACCAATCAGAGAGCTAGAATCTTAGGCCCTATCTCACCCAACGCTCTATAGTTAAAACGGATAGAGTCTGTTTCTCAAAAAATACTAATTTACAAGTTACTAGTTACAAGTGAAATTTTTAATAGTACTAGTAAATTGTGTTTCTGAAAAGTATTTTACTACTCGTAGTTTACAAGTTACTAGCTCACAAGTTAATAGTTACACGTGAAATTTTATTAGTCAAGTAAAATAGTGTTTCTGAAACATTTTCAATAGTCTAGTAGTTTTTTTAATAAATACTAGCATATAGTTCAATATTCTTTAAAACCAGTGATTTTATTTTCTGACTGACGTTGACATTTTCAAGCGTTTTAATTTGAAATTAAATTATTTTTCAATAATAATGCCTAAACTGGATGCGAAATTAACTATTTTGGGGATGATTCGAGATGCTAAAAGTATTCTATTTGGAGCATTCTCTAAATAAATTGTCTAAAGCAGTTAAATTCAATGAATGGACAAAAATCTGTCAAACTTGTCACGCTTCGGGTTGAATAGACAAGACAAAGACTAAAAATATATCAGGGGCACATTTTGGCCAAACTTAAAAAAAGTTGTATTTTTACGGATAATGCATGGTTTCTGTTCATAGCTGAAGAATAGGTCCCGATAAATTAATTAATGTTTCTAACTTATTTGCCATGAGTACCCTCTCATTCATATGGGGTTTCTGCATGGACATAATTTATTCTTGCTTTAATTAGTTTTTGACGTCGCACTACTTCTTGATCACTAGACTTAGAGTCACTAGGCCACATTACTATATTATTTAACAAAATATATTAACACGAAACAACGACAGACACTACATGAATCTGAATTAACATTCCCAAAGAACCATTGAATTACATACGAAAAAGAAAAAAAGCACACCAACTGTAAAATAATACGACTAGTAAAATTTGTATTCAAAATTTACAAGACTTTTGACACTTGTAGCTTTTCTCTAGTAAATTACTAGCCTGACAGGCAATTCAAATATTTTGAGAAACAAAATACTAGTATTTATTGTCAAATACACTAGTAAATACTAGTGCCCAACTTGGAACTAGTATTTTACACTTGTATATTTCAAAAACAAAAACTAGTAAACTTCACTAGTATTACTAGTGTAGGGACTAGTAATACTAGTTGTATTATACACCTTTAGTTATTTATCATGATCACGAATCACATATTTTTTCATCCTTTTATTTTACTTGCGTTGTATGTCTGTCTGTCTGTTCCAACTTTTTAACTATTTTAACCGACTTTCTAACGATCTACATAGATGAAATTTGGTACGCAGATGGAATAAAATTTTCTTCTTTTTTAAATGTTTACACTTGTGGAAAGTAAAAGGTTGCAACTTGTTCTTTTTCTTTAATGTTTCAATTTCAAACAATGTTCATAATTATTCATATTTGTTGCGTAATTTGTCGTTTGTTATTCAAGTCTTCGTAATCCAAAATTATTCAAAATTTAAACTAAAATTGTAAATTTTGTACTGAATTATTTCATTCTTAAACTCCATTTTATAATTATTCCTAAGATTATATTTACCTAAGAACGAAAATCATTGTAGGAAACGGGTAATGAATTATAAAAATAACATTGACATTGACAAATATGTACACTATTATTCACGAAAGATGACTATTCAAGGTCTTACATTCGAAGAAAGAAAACACATCACTTTATAGCAGTAGCTTAGCAAAATTTTGTATTAGAAAGAGAAAGAGTATTTGACCTATGTCTATTTAATTTATGTGGTGTGACAGATATACGTAAATAGTGGCATTACTTTCTACACACTATAAATAATAATGACATATGTCGTAGAATTACAGATATCCAATTATTTACTGCACTGCCCTCTGTGCTAATATTTTCCCAGTGGCGTTGACGTTTAAATCAAATTATTATTCCTTAGTTTAAGTTAAGTCTGTTTTTGTATTTTTAAAAAATATAAGTGAAGAACATAAATCTTTCAGAAAGGCATTATTTAGAAAGAAACATAATTTTCAAATGAATTATTCTTATTTTTTCAGTTAAAATGTGTCCATAAATATTTCATGTTGCACGCATATGCAAACGAAATGCAATGAAGTTATCTGCAAGTAATATTATATCAGACGGCTCACAAATGACCTTGAATAGTCATCTTTCGTGAATAATAGTTTACATATAAAATGTCAAACTTACATTTGAGACAAGGAGCACCTCCTTGATTTGAGATATTTCACACATTTTTTGTCCAAAATGAAATCCATACTTCTCGAATTTTGCGACACTTAACGTAAAGAGAATGAATCATAAGGGTAACTTCACTAATTTCGCCTAAATTTATGTATTTTGCAAGAGTTTTTGTAAAACAGAATGCAACTGGCGAGGGCGGGAGGTAATATGCTAGTCACATCCATTGACATTATTTGTCAATATCAATTTAATATATCCTGCACATCCCAGTAGATTTTCACTTAATACTAAAAGCTTCCAAGTGATTTGTCCGGAGATTGACACCAGGATTAAGGTGAAAAGAACACTAAATCCGCTAAACTAGTTGTCACCAAACGTATTACTTTGCTAGCCATTCGACGTAAATGACTTTTAAAGTTGATATGCTAACGCTTTTTGAACGAAACAAACACTAGGAGCATTTCGAAAACTATTCGAAAATTAAGATTAAGTTATTAACAAAAAACAAATATTGAAATTGAAATTTTATTAAAAAAGACAAATATTTGAAAACAAGATATTTTTCATATATCGCGGGTGACCCGGTGTTAAAATAAATTATTAGTAGATTTGAATTTTGCATCATTATATATACTGTAATTTAAAAGTTTCCAATAATGTCGAAATCTCTTATCTTCCAGTTTTAGTAAAAATAAAAGCGTTTTCCATTTATTTATGTATTGTAACAACAACTATTGCCGGATGTGACGTCATTAGGTGCAGTATAGTTACAAAACTAATATAAACGCATAAGTTATTAGTAAATTTGGATTCTGCAGGTGTTTTAAATTATAATTTAAAAGTCATCCACTTATTATTTTAAACAAAAAAGATGTATTGTCCTAACAGCATAGGCGTGCACACGGTGGTGCCATGGGTGCCACGGCACCCCCTAATATATTAATACGAGGGTTATTCTCTTTCCACTGAGCCTAGCAGGCTATGATATTTTGAAACAAATTTTGTTTGACATTTTAATCTAGTTGTTTACATGGTTAATTATGGTGATGGTTGTTAAATATATTTGAATTTTGTTTAAATACATAATTTTTAAGTAATCCTTTCCCCAAGAAATCATTGAATTGAGCAAAGAGCATTATTGTGCTGTAATTTTTTACAATTTCAAGCGTGGATTAAGCCATCAAGAATATTTTGAGGAAATCCATAGAATGTTTGGTGACAAGTCGTGTTCCTTATGTACCGTAAAACGGTAGTACAATGAATTTCAGCTTGGCCGACTTTCCTTAAATGACAGTTTTCGAGCTCCTAAGCCAAAAACGGCAGTTAGGTACCGAAAAGAATATTGGTCTTGTTCAGTTGGACCGGCATGTTACTGTCAGGAATATTCAAACAACTTTAAAGATTGGTGTGAAAGCAATTGAAACCATTTTAGACTAACATTTGATGGTACGTAAACTTTGTTCTCGTTGTATTCCCCACAATTTGATTCTAGCCAAAAACACAACTGTTTGAGATGGTACAGATCTACACTAGATCACTTTGACAATGGATCATTGCATTTGGTGTACAAATTTATTAGAGGTGACGAAACATAGATATAATGCTATGATCTCGAAAAAAACCAACAGTCAGCAGTTTGGGTCTTTGAGAATGAGTCGGCTCCAACAAAAGTTGTTCGCGAAAAAAGCCGAAACAACAAGATGGTCGCCACATGAAATGTTTGCACTGTATCACTGGAGGATCGTCGTACTGTTAATGTTGAATGGTACACTACCGTTTGTTTGCTTCAAGTTCTCCAAAATGTTCGCGAAAAACGTCTACGGGGAAGGATTATTTTGCATCAAGACAACGCTCGGCCGCACACTGCTGCTCGAACGACTGATTATTTGAATGCCTAAAACATTGAAATAATGGATCATTTGTCGTACAGTCCAGACCTGGCACATAATGTTTTCTTTTTATTTTGTAAAGGATAAGTTACGGGAGTTACGTTTTACATCGGCCGAATTAGCTGTGGACGCATTTAAAAATGAAATAAAGAAACAAACGCGGAAAGATTTGAGAAAATACTTTGGAGAGTGGTTTCCTCGGATGCAAAAATATATTGATTGTGGAGGGAAATGCCTTGAAAAATTATAAATAAATGTGTTTTGCAAGTGAATTGTGAATTACTTTACTAGGCTCAGCGGAAAGAGAACAGCCCTCGTAATATTGAAAATATTAAGTTTTTATATTATTATTTTGTTCATGTTACTGTAATATATATATATATATATATATATATATATATATATATATATATATATATATATATATATTATTTATTATTTTTTCTCGATATTTTGAAGTAATAATGGTAAAATAAATGAATCCATTTACATTTATTACTAATAATAATTATACATATTCATTTTGGGACCCACAAAAGTAAAGTTCTGCGCACGCCTATGCCTAACAGCCAAATTTCATTCGAAATCTTCTATATATAGTAGTAAATTATGTATGAATCCTAATTTTGTTATCTGTTGAAGAAAGTTGAAGCTAAATAGATAAACAGTTCATTAACACAAATCCTGGTGATAACTTCTCCTGCTCATCGGTTTCTAGAACATTAAACGTATTCCTGCTCGCGTATAGTATAGTTTGAAGTTAGCCTGACAATCTCCGCTTCCGGTGGTGCGTTTTTGGTTTGTTTGGGCGGGCTTTCACGTACGTACGAAGTGAAATTGGATGCAGATCCAAACATCGGCGATGCTTCGTGAAAAGCGGAAAACGTGTTCAGGTCTTTCACTGCTGAATGGACTCAATGAATTTTAATTTTATTTCAGCTCTCAGTCAACTTGCTTGTTTTTTACATGATTTAATGCGAACTAAGGGCTTTCACAATCTTAATAGAATTCCACAAATACTCCAATGCCTTATTTTAATATGGATTTTAAATAACATTCAAAACTAACAAAATAATTTACCTATGAATTATTTTCTAATAACAATCATACACAGTCTGGCTGTAACATAAGTATTCAGTTTTTGTAAGTTTAAAATCTATGGCCCGTATTCTTACCTCTTGAAGTAGCGCTACTTCGGAACTAGCGATTTTTCAAATTTTTAAATTTTATTTTATTTTATGAATAGACAAGAATAGGTTACATATTTTTATAAATTGAATCCATAATATTTGAAATAAGTGGTATTTACAATTTAATTTATTTTTTTTCTTGAATTTGTAAGTTTAAAGTTGAGATTTGACACTTCAAATAGCGATTTTTCGGAAGTAGCACTACTTCAAGAGGTGAGAATACAGGCCTATATTTTTGATTTGTAGAAATTTCTCAGTGCAAGCTACAGCTACTAGATGAATTATAGCTGACTCGTCCACCATTTTGGAGCCACTTAAATCATTCAATATCAGCGTTACAATATTATTAATCATAAAAAATTATCCATAATGACGGTTTGTTCTGCTCCAAATTTTACAAATCATTTGATAAATGGTTATAATTTTTACATGTACCTACTTATGCAATCCATATATTTTTCTTTATCCTCAAACATCTTAACGAACTGTATTTTTTCTTGTTTTATTATTTTAAGTAAATATGATATGGCAAATATGGAAGTTATATTTAATTATGAAAAGTAGTTACTACATAAACTTATAAGAAATTCACTTTTATTTCATAATTTACTGCGTTCATTTTGGCACCAATATGGCTGACGAGTCAGCTATGTATTATCAAGTAGCTTATCACACTACAATCATATCTCTGACTCTTGTTCGCTGACTTATTTTCACCAACTCGATTTGTTTTTGAACAATTGTTTTCTCTGACTTTTAGTAGATTTTCATACTTGAAGTTGGTTATGATTAGTGATACCGCGAAATCTCGCATTTTCAAGATCCCGTCTCGAATATTTCGAATTTTTGAGACGAGATTAACCTTATTCTCGTCTCGACAATTCGAGACGAGACGAGTGTAATACCCTTGAGATTTGCTCGAGAGGAGAGTGGAAAGTCGAGATCTCGAATGTACTTTTTTAAAAATTATCCAATTAAAAGTACCTATAAAAGAACAAAATATTCAGTAGTTATATCGCGAGTGTACGACGAATACCTGAATATTTTCTCGAGTGCATGAATGTGCACAAGCGAAAATATTCTGATTGTATTTGACGTTCACGAGGGGTATATTGGTAGAATATTTCTCAAGAAAAACTTCACATTCGATATTTTTAATTACTTTTATAAATATTTATTTTAATGTCACATAAACGTCAGTTGTCAGATATTTAACACTGTAATTTTAATAAATAGCTAATTTATTTTTGATGCTTTTCTTGTGTTCACTGTTATTTTAAATATTCCGGTATGGCACATACCCGGGTATACGCACAGGTGCAAATATTCACTGATTTTCGATTGTCATTTGTTGAAATTCAAAAAATACTCTAACGTGATTGGTTGAAATTTTTCAAATGAAATATTCATCGGTAGGTATATACAAATATTTGAATTGTCTCTTCATTTACATTCATATTTACTTATTCATTTTAAAGTTATTTTGGGTTTTAGCAAAAAAAAACAAAAGTGATACCTATGGTGTACTCTCCACATGCACCAGCTTCAATTGCCTGCACTATACGAATATACAGGTTGTTAATTAAAAAGCGGACCATAGGCGTTTAACATGGGAAATCAGTTTTTCCTTGCACAAAAGTTCCCAAATCATTTTAGACAAAAGTGTTTCAAATAAAAGTTGTAGATAATTAAATTCTACACCAGCATCACTAAACAGATTTTATTATGCTTAGTAACCTGTAAAATCCAATTTGAAATATTCTAAATATTGCTCATTTGTAGTGATAGCCATGAAATTTAAACAAAATTACAAAGAAAAGCATATCGTTTACATTGTCAGAATTTCGATTTTGCATGTTACAAAATAAAAATAAATAAAATCTCAGCAATAATTTAGAATGTGGATTATAAAAACAAAATATTTTTAAGGACTTAGGATAGAATATAATTATCATTAATTATTATTTAAAAATCGAATTTCTGACAGTCCAAACGATATGTATTTCTTTGTAATTTAGTTTAAATTCCATGGCTATCACTACAAATGAGCAATATTTATAGAATTTCAATTTAGATTTTACAGGTTACTAAACATGCAAAATAAAATCTGTTTAGTGATGCTGGTGTATAATTTAATTATCTACAACTTTTATTTGAAACACTTTTGTCTAAAATCAATTGTGAACTTTTGCGCAAGGAAAAACTGATTTCTCATGTTAAACGCCTATGGCCCGCTTTTTAATTAACACCCTGTATATAATTATAATTACTAATATCTGCGTACAAAACTGATTGACACGCCCAGCAACGGTTGATAAGCCCATGATATTGAGTATTTTTTATACCTAACCATTTAAATACCAGACAGTAAAATAATCAGTTTTAATTAGTGGTACTTGTTTCTTTGTTAACTATAAATTTAAAAAATTCGAGACACTCGAGTCGAGATCGCGAGAAAGCAAGAAAAATTATGACGAGACGAGATACAGAGTAATCTCGTCTCGAAATTTCCAGACGATTTCTTTAATGACAACATATTTCAATTTGTTTGACATATCAAATTATGCAGCAGAGGAAAACAAAGCTAGTCAACTGCTCCCTTAATCAGTTTTTGTTACTACCAGCCATTATTTCAATTTAAAATTTAATAGCGTTTTATTTTCTTGGTGGACCTTTCCCAGAAAAAATTGTAAATAAATACCCCACTACCACAAATAATTGTAATATATTTTTTTCTGTAGAATCGAAAGATGGAATCATCAAGTTTATATCAACTCGTTTTGGGTTAAAACAAGGGCCGAACTTTGCAGCTAAATATTTTGGTAAGCAAAACGATAATGTGTGATTTGAGAATTTAAAAATTACCCATCCCAAATTTATACGATTATACGAACGAACAAAACTAGAACAGCAATATTTTATTTTAGTTAATAGTTGTGTTTCTCAAGTATATAATGCAATAATTACAATTCTGGTCTATGTGTGTGCCCGTATATCATTGGTAGTGTACTTTTTTCTGGAGTGCATTACTCTTGCATATTAATTATGTAAATGCGAGTTATTATTTACGGGGTACGGGTGTGTGCACTTGCTAGTCACGTCGCGACACTGCATATTTACCCCTTGCAGTTGCAGTTGCAACCCTCGTAAATGCACTCTGAATCACACCAACACGTATGCAGTTGACTCATGTACCAGTAGTTGGAATATAGACAAATTATTATGTGGTTTGCATAAAGCTAATTTATTTAATCACAAATATAAATCTATTTTATCTTTTTTTTGTTTGGGGTACTGGACAATGACCTGTATAAATTAGACAATTTTAAGTAATAAGTTTTCTTCATCTAAATTCAATAACTCTCACAACATGATATAGTATAACTAGGAATGAAAGTTGACGTTTAATTATTTAATAATGTGGTTTCTTTGGAAAACTTTTCCCTATATTTGATTTGAACGGAAACCGGCCCTTATGTATTCCGTTAGAGAAGATTAGAATTGTATTCAATACCACTGGAAAACTGGGAGGCATTTAAAATGATTTAACAACAGGATTCAAGAATGTATTTAAAAAATTTAATACCGCAAATTGTGGTTCGTTTGTCTCAGATGTAAGCAACCCTCGAGTCGGAATTTCTGTTAGAGGAAATTAAAAATAATCCTATATCATAGAATAGACCTTTTCAATTTAAAGAGATAGAAGATATATATACGCAATGGGGATCTGCGCATAGTAAGAGCAAATGGCGGGTGTCATAGATACGCGCTTGCAATGAGATCGATTGCATTTGTTTAAAAAAAAATGTGAGAAAAGTCTTTAAAAAACTTCTCGAAAGAAGTCCCAATAGCTTTTATTGAAGCTAAAATGTCTAACGATGCAAATTTTCACCGAGAATACAGGTATTTTAATGACTGCAATATTTTTGACGTTTTGCTGTGACAGCCCAACTAGCAGTTGTTGGCGCCATTGTGCTTACTACTTGCAGAGATAGAAAGAGATAGCCGTTAAATTGAAAAGGTCTATTGCCAAACTAAATAATTTAAAGGTCAAAATATTTTGTCATATTTGTAAGACCAAGCAACTACCCTGACCCAGGTAACCGCCATAACAAATAACCACACCGAATTGTAGGTGTAGTGATGCACGACGAGGCGAGAGAACTCTTGCATCTCGTATCGTCTCGTTGCATTATGTGAGACGAGAACGAATGCCAGATTGCAGTTTAAAATACCAGGCGAGATCGATATAGCAACTGCGAGAAGCGAGAAATCTCGCGAGATTCTCGCGACAGTCTCGCAATAAAAAGTATTTGTAACTTTATAGCTTTGATTCATAAATTCAATAAAAAATGCACCCCACAATTCACTATATAGTCGAAATTCAGTTTTCATTCCCATAATAGAAAAGCGCAAGTTAAAAATGTGTGAATTTTATTTTTCGTATTACATTTTGCAAATTATAAAGTCCGTTATTGATGTTTTGATGTTATTCTAGTAATTAGTGAAAAGTCACCATTGTGTACCATGAATGAATTTTGTTCTGAATATGAAATTTAAAACAGTTTAATAATTAACTAGTAATACAATTTGATACATGAGAGAATTAATTTGGCGAAATATTTACAATAATTTATACATAATTCAATGAACATATAGAAATATTAATTATAATAACATATTAAAATTGCATATGTTACTCGCTTTTAAAACTGCGTATGCAGGATTTTCATGAGTTCAATTCTCGTATGAAACAGGCGGCAGGAATTATTCCTGCTTCACAAAAAAAACGTTAAACAGGAATTTATATCATAAAATTACCGCCATAATTTTTGCCATAAACAAACAGATATCTAATGATTTTTCAGTAACAGCTAGACCAAACGAAAAAATAAAAGCTCTACCAAATCAACGCGAAAAATTTCCCGTTCATTGCAGCAACGAAATTCGCGTTTGTATGTACACAAATGCTACGTTCTGTTTTATCGGTGTCAGAAATCTTCCTACTTCTTCTAATGGTACCTCAATGGTCGTTCTTTTGCGTCATATAAATCTGAATATTTCTACGAATCATTCCAACTTCAGAGCTGGAAGCGTTGGTAGGAAGATCTATAAAGTGGAGATAAATATTCAACATGTTACTAGCAACTATAGCCTACTGTCGCGCGCGCCTTTCTGTCACATTTGTGAATGTTTAGATTAGGCTGTGTTCAACAAAAATACATCATTCATCAATATATATATATATATATATATATATATATATATATATATATATATATATATATATATATATATATATATATATATATATATATATATATATATATATACGGTGAGGTGGCATAACTAGAACTCTTGGGCTCTTATGCGAAATATTTTCTGGGTTCCCCTTCATTAACACCATGAAAAAAAATCTGATGTGGCCAGCACATTACCTTCCATCAGTTCTATGTATTTTGTACAAATTTTACACAGAAAGTATCTTGCAATTGATTTCTATTTCTTGTACATTACCTTCTGGCAATTTTATGTATTTTATACAAATTCCATACAGAAAGTTTCTAGCAAAAGATCCTATATTTCCAGTAAAATTATAACACAAACATACTATTACTATTTTCCGTAAGTCAACCAAAAAAAACAGTATCTTGATTTCGGGTACACCATGGTTCCTGAATATTTTTATCTATTTCGATGACATTGAATCATATGACATTTAAAATTGGCACAACCTAACAAAAATAATAATTGATAACGATGTATATGACAACGAAATTGAACATTCTATTATATTTAATGCCAATAAAAACAACACAACCAACAATATATCAAATATAAATAATGTTTTTAACTTACATCTATAATAATTATTAGTAATAACACTAAAAATGCGGTTTAGAAATTTGACATTGGCGTATATCGTTTGATTTTGATATGATGATGTTTGAAAGTAGCGGTAGTGGGGGTAAAAATACTAGAGAAACTAGGATTATTTCGTGGTTGCCGTGGTCCGACTTTTTACCAACTTTTTTCAGGAACCGCGTTCCAATTAGAAACCGGTAAATAATTTCAGGACTTACGGAACACAAAACCGTAAACCTGATCAAACCGGTTGCATTCCGGAACATACTATCTGTCAATTGCATTTGACACTGACATCCTTGAATCAGAATTTTCTTAATATAGTAGTTGTTTCCATAATTATAGCATAACCGGCTAATTTATGAAATTTATGGGTCGATTCTGTTCACATCTGTAAAGGTGCATTCACAAATGAAAATTAGGTTTACATTTATGGTTTATACTTTAGATTTAAAGACTTTGACCGCATATTATGTAATGACTCCATTCATACTTCAGAATTCAGGGTCTCTAAATCCAAATCATAAAGCTAAACATTGCAAGGTCCAAACTTTAGGTTTATGATTTAGTTTGACGTCACAAACTTCACCAATGAGAACGAGTCTGAAATGATATAGATATATACACCTATCTTTATTTAGTATCCACGTGGTGGATTGGCTTTTTAAACAAATGCGAGAAGAACATGGAGACTGTCATAACTTAATTGCTGAAATATAACCCATAATGCCAAGCGAATGACAGTTTCACGGCGCACGTGTTTTGTTGAGTACTGCTCTACCAATATTTTCATCTTGTTTTTGAAGCATTTACACAGATGTCTACATATCAAAACTAATTTTCGGCTAATTTAAACTTACATTTATGAATGACTTACTTAAATCTAAACAAAAACCATAAACCTAATTTTCTTTTGTGAATGCACCTTAAGTCTTACAGATCTGTAAATCTGTAAAAACCTGACAAAAACACATCTATTTTTGTTGATTAATATAAAATTATGCATAAGAGTACAGAACTCGTTGCGATTTTGTCTATTATTTACAAATTTACAGATATGTAAGATTTACAAATGTGAACAGAATCAAGCCATTAATTTCTTCATAATTTTTTAACTCTATATCCATTTTATATGAAATATAAAATGCAGTCAAATCGTATAGAGAATAAAACATTCTGTAATATTTATAACATTAAATGTGGAAAAATGATATTTAACAGTGTTTTTTCAAGAAAAACTCTTAAAAATCTTAAAATGAGGGTACTTCCGGTTCACCAATTATAACCAAAATCTTTTCACATGGATGTAAAGAAAAGGAATATGAAAAAATTCTAATTTTTTGAATTGTAATAGTGGAGTTATCAGATCCAAAAAAAATCGTTACTCACACACATACATACAGACATCATCGTAAAAATAGTAAAATCTTATTCCAGGGACTCTAAAACGTGCTTATTCATTAAAAACTCACCACCAAATTTTTTAGCCAAAGACAATACCTTAAGGTGACTGAAGGTAAAAAGGAAAAAATCTGATGTGGACACCACACGACTTCCTTGTACGCAAGACCAATATGAAGATGAAGTATAGACTCAATTATAAAATTGCACGTATTTGACGTAATTTGACATTAAAATCTATTTTTTATTTTTTTTTTTGTTATTTTTGTTCTAATCCATAGCAAGCTTTATTACAAAAACCAAAAAGTATATAAGTTTTAAATTTACATATCTCGCTTATACAAAGGGCTAATTTAATAATACTTGATCTGCTAGACGCAGAATTTAATTCTCTAAAACTCTTATTTGAAGCATTTATTTCTAAAATCAAAATGAAACTATTTTATTCAAGAAAAACTGTTAACAACTTCGGGTAATATATCACTTCCGGTTAGCCTGTTTTAACCAAATTCTGCTATGTTATTCCAATTGATATAAAAGTCTTATATACTAAATTTGAAAAGTTTTGGATTATATTTGAATATAGTTTTTCATTAAAATCTTTTATAGGCTTCAAATAAAGTACCTTTTCTGGAAATTATGTAATGACCAAAAAGGGAGGTGCACAACTAGATGTTATAGAAGTCCTAAATACAAAATTTCAACTTTCTACGGCTTATCGTTTTTGAGTTATGCGAGATACGTACGTACGTACGTACGTACGTACGTACGTACGTACGTACAAACGTACGTACAAACGTACGTACGTACAGACGTCACGACGAAATTAGTCAGAATGGTTTCAGGGATGGCCAAAATGGGTATTTCCGTTGAAATCTGGAAACCGAAATTTTTCGCGAATACAATACTTCCTTTACTTTGTACAAGGAAGTAAAAATCCTAATTTTTACAATATTCATATACTGTGACAATAATTACAATCTCTCTTATTCATAATTATTCATTTTCATTATTGTAATCAAATTTTCTTTGTTGTAATCAAGCATATTATTTTACTTTGACTCGTATAGGCAGCAATCACAACATAACACGATCTAGTCTCATAAATCTTAGCTAAAAAGTTTAGTAACTTTCTACTGATGACGACGACCATACTTTTAGTCGATGACAATTTGGAAAAGCAAAAGTTTCGCTATCTCTGCAAATATTTCGCGTTGGATTGAGATAGTCTTAATGTAATCGCATTGCTGGCGAATTCGCCCCTCTGATTTTTATGTAGGGGAGTGATATTTAAATTTAAAATATGCTTTTCTACCTGATATTAGAATTTATATATTTAAAAGGGGTGCAAGTTAATTTTTCTTTATTAGCAACCATACAAGGAACATCAGTCTTCATAACAACCCTTACACGTAGGGGTAAGTGACCCGGTATATTTTTCTCCCTCAAAGAACCGTCAAATAATACAAAACAAGAGTTAATGGCACAAATACATAAAATTTCAATTTTAATATTTTCGGCTAATGAAAACAAAATATGAAGTGTTTAATGAAAATAATATATGAAAAATAACTATCTGATTTAATGGGCGGAATGTTTTCGTTTAATTCGAGTATATTAAAATGCATAATTAATGTATATATGTAAATAAAATAGCCTTTTACCAATTGTTAAATTCAATTAAACTTTTCATGGGAAAACCAAAATAAACAAAATGATTATATTATAATTTAGTGTAATTTTATTAAATACTCATTCGCGTGTCACTAAATGTCTCTAATTCTTTCTAGGAAACTTTATTGGATACACATCAAATTGTACTTGACTACGTATTATTTCTTGACAAATTGCCTGCCTTTTGTAATAGTGTCCAACTCCATTTAGGTAATTTCCACACAAAAAAAATTGTTTTACATACTAGGGGAGACCGGTGTCAATTGTTACAAAATTTAAAGTTTTATTTTTCACGAGTTAACGTTACATTTTGAAATTATCTATATGAGAACCTACCCACCTTAGTGAATAATATTTTGAATTTTAAACTTTTGAAAATGTGACAAATATAAAAGTATAAGGATTTTTAGTCAGGCATTACAAATGTTACAATTGACACCTAACTGGTGTCAATAGTAACATGGCCAGTGTCAATTGTAACAAATTTTAACAGTGATGTAATAAGATAAAATAACATAAAAAGAAATTATTGAAAAAAAGAAACATTTATTTATTACCTCAGAATATACAAAATTCAGATGACTCAACTAAAAGCAAACAAAATATATATTCTGTTGGCGATATGGACCATTTTGACCAATGCCCTTAGTCGCTAACAAAATTGCAGTTTAGGTAAACATAAAATAGGTCTTTCTTCGTACAATTTAAGTTGCCCGGTGTCCAGATTTTACATTTTCGCCACTGTAACCAATCTCCTGTGCTCAAAAAATATGGGCCAATACATATCAGAGAGTTTCCTCGGAGCCATCTGAAGAGTAATCTGCGACTGTTACTTTCGGAAGTGTTTTTCGTTTTTTTGCTCTTCTTCTTTTATGTTTTTGATAGCAGTGGTTTTTTCTTGTAATTTGTATCATGTTCAATACTGTACTTAATTATTAAACACGTTACAATCGACACCGTGGCATGTGTTACAACTGACACCGCTTAACTTTTATAGATATTATTTCCTTTGTTGTATTTATTAGGTAATAATTCGAAATGTTTTTTAATGAAAAATAAAAGCAGATATCTCACAAACTGATCCTTAACTTGACATATTTCCGAGCAGAGCACTTATAGTGTTTTAGAAACAATGTGTGTCACTACCTGTATTTAGTTTTTTGTCGATTTACAGGCATTCGTCAGAAACAGATACCGTATTTGCGCGTATGTACTTACACTAAACACCAAAGAGCTATGACTCTTTCTGCTTCACTCTGCAAGCGCGTTTTAATCTACTTCGAAAAGATGGCCCTGTTACCTACCCTTGTTACATTTGACACCTGTTACAATTGACACCGGTCTCGCCTACTCTTTATTCAGTTAATAGTTATTTATGTTAGAAAAGAAGAAAATAGTATTTACCAGTCGAGGTCTTTTTTTGCATACATTGAAAAAAATGTTTATGACAAATGTTGTAGCATATTGTTTAAGGATTTTATAAATGTTTTAATATCAAAAATCGATGGAGTGGTTATCACAAAATTATGTTTTGAAATTTTTGATCGATGCCACTTTGTCATTTGAAAAAATCAGATGTGGCAGCACATTACCGTCCGTCGTATCGGTTTTATGTATTAATTAAAAATTCCACACAGAAAGTTTCTTGAAAAGATTCCATATTTATAGACATTACCTTAAGTCACTTCTATGTATTTTGTACAAATTCCATACAGAAAGTTGCTATATTTTCAGTAAAATTATAACACAAACATACTATGTCAATAGCATTTGACTCTGATCTCTGTCAATCAGAATTTTCTTAATATAGTAGATGTTTCCATGATTATAGCACAGCTAGCTGCTTTGTGAAATTTATTTTCTTTATAATTTTTTAACTCTATATCCACTGAATAAAACGTAATCAAATCGTATAGCGAATAATATATTCTTTAATATTTATAATAACATTAAATATGAAAAAAAAATATTTAACAGCGTTTTTTCAAGAAAAACTGTTAAAATCTTCAAATTAGGGTACTTCCGGTCGACTAATTATAACCAAAATCTAATCAGCTCTTCATATGGATGTAAAGAAGAGGAATACGTAAAAATAATAATTTTTAAAAGGTGATATTGGAGTTATGCGATCCGAAAAAATCGTCACACACACACACACGCACGCACGCACACACACACACACATCATCGTAAAAATAGTAAAATCGTATTCTAGAGAATCCAAAACGTGCTTATTCATTAAAAACTCATCATCGATTTTTTTGTTCAAAGACAATAACTCCCTTACCTAAAGGTGGCGGAAGGTAAAAATCTGGTATAGCCAACAAAATACGTCCCACTATTTACCGCCCGAGTCACAAAAAAGATTAAGCTAATCCTTATTTTTGGATTAGCGAATTTTACTCCAATTTTGACAGTTTATTTCTTAAAATATAGTCTAATCTAATCCAAGTAACTACCTTTTTTAATAATAAAATGGAGATTAAATTGTAAATACCGGCGTAGAATAGAATTCATTAATCCAAAAATGAGAATTAGCTTAAACTTTTTTGTGAATCGTTAATTTTTATTAATCTAAATACATACCTACATATTTACTTATGCTGGACTATTGATTTCCTTTTCCTTTCCTATTGTTCTATTTACTTTTTTCTTTTTAAAACGTTACTGTTATTAATTTGAAATGATTAGTTCTTTGACAGAAATAATAGAAAAAGGTCGAAATACAAGGTTTCAAAATTTTCTGAATGATAGTACCTGAATTAGAGTAGGGACCTTAAAACGTGCTCATTTACCAAAATCTCGATATGCGAGTTTTAGCACGATCGCTAGACCTTCCTTACCAAAGGTATAATAAATAAATAAAATAAATAAATATATCATCACGGCATCACCCATCGCTGGGTGTGCCAATATGCTTTGTACGCAGATATCGGTAATTGTAAATGCAAATGTTTTACAGGGCCTAAAAGTAATTTGGAAAGAATTTTTTTTATTTCAAAAGCCCTGAAAATAAGCGAGATATAACGATTTTTCGAAAAAGAAAAGAATTCCAATAACTACGAACCGGGGCACCAATTCAAAAATTGGAACTAAAAAAAGTTGTTTGTTTTAATGAGTTCTAACTACCATTTTCGAGTGTGATGACTTAGTATTAACATCCTGTATATATATATTATACATAAACTGTACTCTAAAAAGTACTGTACATTGTGTTTCTTTCGTCGTGATGTCGAGAACTTAAATAACTAACAGGTTTTTTCCCTAGAACAATTTCCCAAATCTCGCGAAAAAGACTGCGTAGCCAAGCGTGAAATTAGGCTCTAGGAAGGGTCCTCTCAGACTCAATCACGCAGCCACATAATTACAGTCTTAAGAGTTATGTTAATTGTATTCATACGATCGGAGACCAAGCACCCGTGCATGGAATCGCTAATACAAACCAAACCATTGCTACTGACTGGAGGGACCAGATAGCCTAGGGTTTTTATGAGATGAGGATGGTAGCATTGCCAATTTACTGGGAGAATGTATTTCTTCTGTAATCAAATGAATAAATAAAGATGGCGGTGGATGACATGGAAATTAATGCTCATTTAGGATATATAGAATCAAGCAGGAAAGAATTCGTTAGAATTTTTAGATGTTATGACTGTTTGAATATTTTTGCTCAGCTTAGTTGATAAGTGAGTTTCTTTAGGTCTCTAGGGCAAAAAATCTAATGTGGCCGAGACAATACTTCCCGCCATTTAATTTTTATTAATTTTAATACATACTTACATTTATGCTGAAAACTGTATTAAATTCTGTTCCATATAACTATTGTTCTATTTACTATTTTCTTTTTAAAACGTTATTATTAATTTGAAATGATTAGTTCTTTAACAGTGACATTTATCTGTCAGTTACATACATTTCAGATACTTTGTAATCAAGGAGTTGTGTTTGTTTATAAGCTCCGGCATTTAAATTATAGATAATTTTATAAATTTATCCATAAAATATATAGAAAAATCTGATGTGGCCAACACCAAACCTCCCGCTATTTAATTTTTATTAATTTAAATATACATACTTACATATTTAGTTATGTTGGAAACTGTATTAAGATCTATTCCATATAACTATGGTTCTATTTACTATTTTCTTTCTAAAATGTTACTATTATTAATTTTAAATGATTAATTCTTTGACAGATACATTTATGTGTCAGTTACATACATTTGAGATATGAACTGTGTAACCAAGGAGTTTTGCTTGTTTAAAGCGTAGGCTCCGGAATTAAAATTATAGATAATTTTATAAATTTATCCATAAAATATATGGAAAAAGTATTTATGCAAATCTGTAGAAAATTTAATAATCTTTAATTTTTATAATAACACAAATCTTGAAAAAGTAACATTTGAAGGTATTTTTCGAAGAAAATCTATTTTGATCTTCAAAGAAAGTGCCATTTTCGGTTGTCTGATATACACCAAAATCTATTGGTCTCTTCCCATGTTAGAATAAGGTAGAAATACAAGGTTTCAAAATATTCTGAATGATTGTATTTGAGTTAGAGTGGAGGATCCACACTCACGTACACACAGACATCATCGTGAAAATGTTAAAATTGGATTCTAGAGACCTTAAAACGTGGTCATTTACCAAAATCTCGATATGCGATTTTTAGCACGATCCCTATACCTCCCTTACCAAGGGTAGTGGGAGATAAAAAGTAGTAATGCCAACCTGTAGAAAATTTAAAAATCTTTAATTTTTATAACATAAATCTCTAAAATAGTTCATTAAAATACAAGTTTCATAAGACATGATTTTAGCACACTTGTCTTAGAAACGAGCGGGACAAGTGTGCTGAAATGTCTTATGAAACGTGTATTTTATACTATTTTTTATATTTTGTTCCTTTTGTCAAAAAATATTGAAAAATATACGTTATTTTATTTTGAAGAATTTATATTTTTGTTCTTTAATATGCACTTTATGAAATTCACTTGGTTGTCATAAAGAAGTACTTTATGACATCCAAATGAGTTCCAGATAGTACATATTAAAGAACCAAAATAAAAAATTTAACATTGAAAGAAAATTTTCGAAGAATAACTATTTTGAGCTTCAAGTAAAGTGCCATTTCCGGTTAACTGATTTACACCAAAATCTAACGGTTTCTTTCCATATTAGAATAAGGTAGAAATAGAAATCCAAGGTTTCAAAATTTTCTGAATGATAGTATTTGAGTTAGAGCGGAGATTCCACACATACATACACATATACACACACACACATACATCATCGTGAAAATGTTAAAATTGGATTCTAGGGACCTTAAAACGTGTCCATTTACCAAAATCTTGATATGTGATTTTTAGCACCCTTGCCAAGGGAAGCGGGAAGTAAAAAGTAAATTGTCTACAAATACCTTTGTTGGGATTTCGCAGGTAATAAAATTATAGATGGCTGCCTTTTCTGTTTCTTGAAGTTTTCGATGAAATAGTTATAAATGTATTGTACAAAATTATTAATTGAAATTGAACGTGCATTTTAAATTTTCTTGTTGAAATAAATATGTGTTATTTTGTTAAGAATTTCTAAATACTACTACCTTTTGACAATGTTACTGATGTTAGGATAATGGAAAAAATTCGAATGAAATTCGTACAGATTAATTTAAAAACGAATAAAAGAATATGAATTATATTGTTTTATAATGTTATAAGCTTTATTTTAAAATTCTGCCTTTTGCATTATAACCTTTGCTTCGTTGGCTTTATTAAAAGAATTGAATCGTTGATTAAGGAAATTGAAAAGTCCCACCTTGAGCAAACACCTCCAAAACGTGACATTTTCGCTTGCGAAATACTTTTTTTTATCAATGCAGATATAAAACCAAAATTTAATGTGACCTCACGAGCTCATGAACTCCGTCTTGACGATACAAGAATTTCAAAGAGACTGAGAACTTTTCCCGGGAAAGGAAAATACAAAAGAAAATTGTTCTTTCATGTGCCGTGATAAATTCTACGCAATTCGCTTGCATGAGAAGGGGTTGGTCTTGGTTTGGGGTTGGGGCACAGCCAACAAAAGAAAGAATTAGATGTAACACTCGCGCTGTGGATCTGACAAAATTCTTGATGTGGAAATGATTAAATGAAGGAGTAATAAATAAACGAAACGAATCCGCATCGGGATATTCGCGTGCGCCAAGGAATAACACGCGAATTCGCCACTACGCCAAACTTCAAATTTAATTATTGAACAATACCGAAAAATTTCAATAACACACATCCTCCCCGCCAGTACTACAAGTCTTTAGAACAGCGTTTCTTAACCTTTTCAAGGCGCGGCCCGAATTTATCTATTGTATTGGTTTCGTGAACCACTAGCATATTATTTAAAAAATAAAAAACAAATGACATTATAAATTATAATCTATTTATATAAATAAGAAAATATGTAGGAATACCACATACCTATACCTATTTATATAAACAAAATAATATAAATTTAATACCTAATAAGATCAACAATTATTTCAAATAAAACGAAACTTGTTACAGTTTGGTACATAAATTTGATACAATTTTAATTTTGTCCGATAGTCAAGATGTCCGAATCATAAATTTTAGGTACATTCTCATATTTGTCCAATTTTACTTTCGAACATGCTTCTTTAAAATTTAAAATACAAAATTCAAGTAGCTTACAAAAATTAATTAATGTGTATGTGTACCTACCCTTAGTTTGCATAAGTTTTGAAAGTTCTTCAAATCGCGGCGATTCCTAATTTTAGTTTTAGTAATTACAAGAGTATAGAAAAATCAGATTCGCACATGTAGATAGATAGTAGCAAAAGGTAATAATATTTTCAATTATTTACTTCCCAAGATTGGGTTTTCCTTTTTTAACCAAAATGAACTCAATGCCTCGGTAGGGTTATTGGGAATAACAATTTTGCATTGTATTACTAATATAAGTAACATTTTAGTGAAATTTTATGTTATACGTTTTAGAAAAATATGATTGGCATTTAGTAATTAAAATTATAAAATTCTGAATAGTTTACGCGACCCAATCAAAGCCCTTCGCGTCCCAAATTTGGGTCGCGACCCATAGGTTAAGAAACGCTGCTTGAGAAAAAGACAACAAGCTGGAAGAGAGGGGAAGTATTACCTCTCTTCTCTTTTCGACGTATAGGCGATGTGCACGATGTGCACATTTTGAGCATCAACGCCTCTAACGTCTACTTTAGTGTTCTTGGGCACGCAATCATTTTTGACATTTCGAGAAAGTGATAAATTTTACAAATTTATTTTAGATTTTTGCTATTGTATATGAATATTCTACATCATAGTAAATTGAAATGAATAAAAAATTATTTAACGTTTCTGCATATCACGATATCAGTGGATGAGTTTAGCATCGTTCTATTATATTTGCAATAAATGAAGATTCTTCATTGAAAATATACCAGACTGTAAGTGGAATCAGATGCACAAGCTTGGAAAGGAGAATTCACGAAAAATACGAACCACGTAAATTTCTACTTTTAACATTAACATTACATTACAAAATCTAAAGTAAATAGATGAATTATGTCAAAAAGTGACCTTCTATATGATACAACTGCAAGTATTATACAATTTTAAGATAATTTTCTGCTTCTTTTATTATATTTTGTTCAAATTTTAACTTAAGAAACACATTTTTATATAATTCATTGTTTCAATCATACGACCATTGTTTGAATTTTATTCAAACGATAAGTATCTTTTACAATGAGAAAATATGTGAATCTAAAAGTAAGTAGAAGATATCTGTTGAAAAGTTATTTTCTTGAGCATCTATTCCTCATGTAATGTTCTACGAAATTCATAAATTTTGATAATTATCCAACACATTTATTTAAATACTGTTTTAAATTCTATCTAAGAGGTCATAATAATATTTAACTATCTCTCTCTTCGAGTTTTTTTGTCTTTGTTTATACTTCCCATTCCCAATTCACAGAACATTTGAAAATCAGTGTCTACACTTCATTTCACGTAAGTAAATAGCGTTGGTTTAGATAGGCAAATAAATTCTGCCCTTTGATTAATCAGAATGCAAACCTAATTCACAAAAACGAAATAGTATATTATATACTCAGGGACTAAAGTAAGTGCATATTCAATCCCTTCGGGTCGGGAAATAATCACCTGAGGGTTTGAATGCACTTTAGTCCTATGGTATATACGCTATTTTTCGCACTCCCGTATCAAATGGAACCATATTAGTGTAATAGAAATTAATCTTACAATTTGACAATACAAATGTCAAAAAAATTGTTCAAATTTAAACTCAACGCCTGCTCAAAATGTAGTGCAGATACGAATAAATAAATCATAGTAACTATGTTGTTAATATCATAACGTATCGTTATGATGAAAAAGTTGTTAAATAACGATAATTTTCAAAAAGGGTATTCTGTAAAACCATTGTCGTTATATTGAAATCGTATAGTCGTTATTTTAAGTGTGTGTGAACGATAAGGATTCACTGGTCGTTATTCAGTCCGTCAATGTCAAATGTTAGCAAATGGAAGGGTTAATTAATTTATTATTTATATTTGTGCAAGAAGAAATGGAAAATTGGAAACAAAACATTTATTCATGCATCAAATATATAATTAACAACTATAATTACATTTTAGATGAAAAATTAATCCATTTGATAATCTTTTTTTTACAAATAACTCAATAAAGAAATAATAATTAAAATAATAATGTTAATATTTTTTTTGTAAAATGACGTGAAAATGGCATTACAATGACAATTTATTTTCAATAATAGCTAGTAACTTTTCTAAAAAAAAATTAGCTAAAGTCGTTGTGACAAACGGTATGATGACGTTTATAACGATATTACTTAGTGAATACGATTTTTATAAAATGTTCAGGATCATATCGTTACATTTATAAATAACGATAGTTGTTATATAACAATATTTTTACAGAATAAGCCTGTTAATCCCTCTGGGACTGAATTTTAACTATAGTCCCTGAAATGAGTGATTAGAATCGTCTCGGGAGTGCGAAAAAAATATTTCCTGTCATTTGCCAGTTATCAAATAAAATCTGCAAAATTAAGTAATGCTTAACCATGTTTTGTTGTAATTTTTAATATTCAGGTCTTTAACATTTTTACAGACAAAAATATTTATTATTAGCAAGTTTGGTTTCACGAATTTAAATTATTTATTTAATGTTTGTAAAAGCGGTCGGCACTCAAGCGCCATCTACTATTTTCTTACGTAAAATGTAGTAATTTTTTACAAAAACTAATACTAAGAATGCATAGATTTTTCAAGTCGTTATTAAAGCCAAAGGTTATTCCAAAGAACCTAAAATTTAAACATACTAAGCTATTTTTCTCGCTTAAAGAAAATGTAAATGGAACTATCTTGATGACTTCTATATTTGTTGATATGTAATGATTCTAAGAACAAACAAATTATGAAATTCAGAAGCTAATTAAAGCTTGATGAAATTCTGGAAATTTAGAGCAAATAAACGTGATGTATACGTACATCATATAATTGCATAACATCTCTAGACGTCTCTCTGATTCTCTTACGTCGTTAGCCTTCCATTCATTTCCTTCGCAGCTCCATCTGTTTTCTAATTGGGTGTCATATCTCCCAAAAAAACAATCGCGAAATTCATTATCTCTTGGCAACTTCAACAAATATGTTGTTGGTAAATGACACAACTTCTTGTTTTATCTATGGAAATCGGAGGTAGAAGAAACTTTCCGAATGGCTAAAGTTTGTCGTAGAAAGCATTCGTGATTGTTTAAAAATAATTCGGTAAAAACCGGCAGTGGAGATATAATAATGTGAAAAGTGTCTCCGTTTTTTCGCTCATATTTCTTGTCAGCAAAAAATATTGTCGCGAGTCTTGTTCCCCTTGTAATATGGCTTGTAACTAGATGTAATGTGACGTTTCTTAAATCGCTGTATTTTCACTACCTCCCTAACACTATAAAGAATCTCTTCAGTAAAATTCACAGGGAAGAAAGAGTATACGAGGAATGCTCTGTTAATAGTTAATAGTAGGCCATGGAAGCTCAATTTTATTTTAAAAAAATTATGTTTTTTTTTTTAATAATAAATTAAGAAAGAAGATTTTCTTTGACGTCGTGAGAAAGGGATGCATATTTAAAAATGTAACCTGTAGATGGCGAGCGAGTGCGAGTTTTAATTTGATTTTGGCATTAGTTCATTTTTCTGTCACTGTCTCTCTTCTTTATTGTTTACAATTTGCGTGGTTTCTGTTACTTTTATTACGTATTTCGATTTGTTAAGCAGGATTTTGAAGGATTTTAACTTAGCTTATACTCGTACAAGATTAAAATGACAAACGAAAATATTGTAACCTTTTTATTTATTTGGGTGAAGTGTAAATATTAGACAATTATTATTAATTAAAATAAAAGTTTATTATAACAATAAATAGATATTAAATATAATTAAAAGATGATAAATATAACAAACACTACGATTAAACAAATATTAAACACTAATTAGGACTAAGAATATTACAAGACACTTAAACACTGATTATTTATTTAAACAATATATATCTCACTTATTTATTTATACAACTATATTTATTTATGTTTACCACTTGTCGACTATCTGTTTATATCACCAACTGTTTAACACGCAACGCTTATTTATATCAGACTGTCCAATGCCTTCGCTAACAGTGCTTATATACTCCGGCATTTGTATTCGAGAAATTTCTAGAGCACTATTAGTCTCGCGCATAGCTACGTCCCTTATATACAACTGCCATTATTTTCTAGAACAGCTCTAGAATATTCGAACATATAATAACAATGAACACCGGAAGTAATTAAACACGTCGCGACCAGTCTGTTTACATCGGCCGGCTACTAGCGCGATTACGTCACCGCTATAAATAGACACTCGCTTATAGCTGCGGCGACGGCGGGCGTTCCACGTTACACATTTCTATAAGATTTGCTAGTCAGTATAGATATATTTATATTCGACATGAAACGGTAAAATTGTAATTTTTTTTTAAATTGACATTTCAAAAACAGCTAAACGTACTTTGTGTTTGTTTATTAACACTGTAAACTGTGACTGTATGAACAAATGTACGCATAGGTACCCGTATTTATCTAACAATCAGCCTGTGTTTGTTCTGAAAGTACTGATATGATTTGTGTATGTTAAGGCTAGAGCACCAGCATGCAAAGCGATTGCCATTGCAGTCTATAATGGAGTTATCTCCATTTAGCGATAACGGGGTAATGAGAAGCGAGCTGCATGGTCAATGCGAAATGAATATTGAATTAGATGTGCATCACGTATGAATTATAGATTTCCTGCGCTGTTCGGTTCGGTTTGTGAGTGTTTCATTAAACATAAGCATGGAAATGAAGACACACAAGCAAATGCGATTGTGGGATTTGCTTTGGTTACTCACAAATGAATTATTCCACGCAACTGAAATTAATACTTTATTCAATACCTAGTTCTTAAACCAGAAGCCAACAACACGTTGTTGATTTGTTGATTACAACAATCAACAGACCTTTTCATATGTCTGTAAGATCAAATTCCTATATTTATTAAACCTATAGGGAATTCAAACTATGTACAGGATATCTCATTTTCGATGTTTTTTTAAGGTATCTCGTGTAATATTAAAGATAAAGTAAAACAATCTCCTTTTGTTTCTGAGCTACAGGCAAAAACTCGTTTTTCGCTCATTTCGAAAATATCTCATATATTATTTATTATGATAGTAAGAGAAAAATTCTTTAGATAAACTTTCAACTCAATTTTAGGTAGAATAAAACGGCGTAAGTAGATTTTTTGAAAACAATAATTGTCGAGATATAACACGAACTTATTATTTTTTAAATGGGAACCTATGTTGAAAATAGTCTCATCGGTTTGCTTATTTTATAAGCTTTTCAATGATATATAACAAGTCTACATTCTTTTATTTTAAACATGAATAAAAAATAAATTATTAATTTTTTAGGGTGAAAAAATTGAAAATTATTAAGAAACAAATGAAAAAAATAAGTTAAAAATCATCAATTGTTTATTCCTAATATTATTTATTTCAGTTTTATTCATTCTTTTCAATTTATTTACTTCAAAAGCATATTAAACCATTTTTTCAAAGCCAACTGCAACGTCGATAAATAATAATTTAACTAATTCGAAAATAATTAGTTAAGAATAATTAATAATTATTGAATCAAAGTAAACAAATGTTTATTTGTAATTGATTTTTCATTTGTTAATACTTTTTAATTTTTTCACCCCAATAAATTAATAATTTATCTTTTATTTATTTTTCTACAGTCTATATACAAAGTAGCCATTTGCGCTCTCTTTTGTCAACGCAAAATGTCACTTTACCGCTCTACAGCGACAAAGTAGAAAAAACGCTCGCTCCTCAAATTTCTAACTATACAATGTTGAGAAATGTTACTTGGCTACATTCTTAATGGAAACGTTTAGTCAGGAATTAATGACACTGTAGTTACACATTGCCCACTTACATAACCAAACAAAATGCCGCACTGCTGTGAAAATAAAATAGGGCATTCCTTTACAAAAACGAAAGTATAAAATGCTTAGATTAGATTGCAGCAATAGCTCAAGAAGAATGGAAAATACCGATAAGTAAAAATAAATAAAAAATAAATTTTTGTTATGGTGGAGGACCCCATTGTGGCGACTGTAGAAAAAATCTTGTGTGTTTCGAGCGCAAATGGACATTGTCGATTTCGAGAGAATGCCTCGCTCCTGCGTCGCGCGGCAACAACCTCTTAATCGACAATGTCCCATTTTGCGCTCTTAATACACAAATAGCTATTTTAAAACAAAAGAATATAGACTTGTTTTAAATCATTGAAAAGCTTATAAAATAAGCAAAACGACGAGACTATTTTTAACATAGGTTCGCATTTAAAAAAACATAAGTTTGTGTGTTATCTTGAGAATTAATAAGTTTTCATAAAATCTAATTACGCCATTTTATTTTACCTAAAAACAGTTGAAAATTTGTTAACACAATTTTTCTCTAACTATCATAATTAATAAGATATGAGATATTTTCGAAATGAGCGAAAAACGAGTTTTTGCCTGTAGTTTAGAAACAAAAGAAGATCGAAAATTCCTGTGGTGACTGTTAAACTTTTCTCGAAATGTTGACCCTCGAATGTGCAAATTGTTTTGCTCTATCGTTAATATTACCCGAGATACCTTAAAAAACATCGAAAATGAGACACCCTGTACTGGAATGCGACCTCGTATTCATATTGTAAGAAGAGATAGTCTGAATAAAAAATAAATCTATGTTCACTTTAAATATCGAGTATATAGTGAGGTGAGTGAAGGATTCTGTTAAGACTGCAAGGGTGTTTGTGTGTTAGTGAAGTCGTCTTGCAGACGCCGTGTCGACACCCAGGATTAACGAGTGTAGCGAAGTGGCCCACGCACACTGATTACTCCATTATTTCGGCCACACGAACTCCACAGCGCCGGCCATTTATCACGATCACATACGTTTCTTTCCCAACCCCAAAGCTTTTTATTATTTTGTTTACGAACTGATCGCCACGATCAGTAAACAATAATGGAGGAGCAGAGAAGACACTACATTTTAAAAGAAGAATTGGAAATTTATCTGGAGCTTTATTTATTGCAATAATAACCAAAGTAGACATGACCTGACTTATAGTAGTACAGACCTCGGCATTAAAAGAAAGTACAATTTGGTTGTCTGTACATCGCTGTTTTTATAACACTTGTGAAATTAGGGAGGCATGACATTTGTGGGGCATAGGCATAACATTTATACACTATACTATATCATAGAAAATTTCCACATGGGCCGGTATGATTAAGGACTGGTTCATTGATGCTTTTTTCTAATTTAAAAATTAATTTATATCAATGCATTAATTTTTTGTTAAACAATAGTAAGTCTGCACCCAAGAAATGTAGCCGCAACAAATCCAGGGCCATTTTTATCAAATTTTCGGGCCCCCTCACACTTAATAGTAAAAAAATCTGATGTGACCAACACATGTCCTCCCGTCAATTCCATGTTTAAAATAGTAATGAGCTGTTGTTGTTGTAATACCAAATTTTAGATTATATTTTATTATGTTTTTCCCCGAAAATCTGTCAAGAACTCCAAATTAAGTACCACTCCCGGTTTATCATATAGGTATAGTCAAAATCTGATGTTGTTTCAAATTATACAAGTGTTTTAAATACCAAATTTGAGAAGTTTTGAATCCTGTAAAGTAGTACTTCTGGTTTATTAATTTTAGAAAACATCTAGTATGCCGTTCTCATTAATATAAACGTCGTACCTACATACCAAATTTGAAAAGTTTTGGATTGTATCAATTTATTTTTCACTAAAATTTGTTCAGAGCTTCAAATAAAGTATCACTTCCGGTTCATCAATTTTAGCCAAAATCTAATATGTTGCTTCCCCTTGTATAAAAGTCTTAAATACTAAATTTGACAAGTTTTGGAATATATCATAATATATTTTTCACAAAAATCTGTTCAGAGCTTCAAATAAAGTATCACTTCCGGCTTATCAATTGTATCCAAAATCTAATATGTTGCTCCCTTTCGTATAAAAGTCTTAAATACTAAATTTGAAAAGTTTTGGTATATATCAATTTATTTTTCACGAAAATCTGTTGAGAGTTTCAAGTAAAGTATCATTTCCGGATTATCAATTTTAACCTAATTTAATATGTTGTTCTTCTTCATATAAAAGACTTAATTACTAAATTTGATAAGTTTTGTAGTATATCAATATATTTTTCACGAAAATCTGTTCAGAGCTTCAAGTAAAGTGTCACTTCTGGTTTATTAATTTTAGCCAAAATCTAATATGTTGTTCCCCTTGATATAGAAGTTTTAAATACTAAAATTGAAAAGTTTTGGATTATATTTTAATATAGTTTTTCATTAAAGACTGTTATACGCTTCAAGTAAACAGTCACTTCCGGTTATCCAATTTTACCCAAAATCTAATCAACTCTTTATATGAATGCAGAAAGCTTAATTACGGAAAATAGAATTATTTGGAAGTTTGTTATAAGAGATATCGTGGGCAAAAAAAATCGTCACACACACAGGCATCATCGTAAAAATAGTAAAAACGT
The DNA here is from genome assembly GCA_963082715.1 of Harpalus rubripes. Lineage (NCBI taxonomy): Eukaryota > Metazoa > Arthropoda > Insecta > Coleoptera > Carabidae > Harpalus > Harpalus rubripes. The sequence continues at coordinate 47,687,016 of OY720456.1, read as the reverse complement.
GTTGTGGGGACCCTAATTCGTGCTTATTTACTGAAAACTCACCATCGAATTTTTGGCACGATTACATTACCTCCCTTACCTACGATATGACGGGAGGTAAAAAAGGCAGAAGGTACCTACCTATATCTTCAGTTCATAGAAATAAAGATTTGATTACAAAAATAAACTTCTTGATTACAATAAAGAAAAGTTGATTACAATAATGAAAATGACATGCAAATAACAATATATTTAGTTTTCAAATTTTGACGCCCTTCTTAATTTGCAAAATTTATTTTGGTAAGGTGTAATTCATCCCAATAAATTATTCGTTATCTACTTAATTAAGTCTGGGAAGGAAGTCCAAATGAATTCAATTAATTAGGTATATGTATATTCTATTGGTAATGTTACTTAATTTCCTGCGCTTGTTACAAAATAGTATATTCTATAACGAGTATGGAATAGATAATTTCCGCGCGAGCGAAAAGTTTGTAGGCCGAGCCGTAGGCGAGGTCTACGGTATCGCGAGTGGCGGAAATATTATTCCATACGAGTTTTAGATTCTACTTTCTCTAACACTATTTAAAAAATATATTTTGTTCATCACTAGACATTTTTGTAAAAAATAATAAAATATTATTGGTATGTTATAAAACCAATAATTTTTATCTAACTTACCATGTAAAAGCTTCAAAACGCGTAAAACAAGGCGTATAATAATATTTTGTAATAATTTCTTTTATAATGTGACAGTTAAGGCAGTTGAGGTGACAAAATAAACGAAACAAAGCGCCAAGCAAAGCCGTCTTGATTTTGAAAACAATTGCGTTTCCCATGTATTTTAAATGGGTGAATTGACAAACTAGTGGTCTGTGACTGCCTATTACGGAATATTATTCCGTAACAGTATGACAGAATGTCCTCATACTGTAACAGTTTTCAATTATAGAATGTATGAATTCTATAGTAGTGTTAGAGAAATAACTATTCTCAAACCGTTCGCGAAGAACATGGTTAGTGGTATGGTAACATAACAAACAGACAATTTGTAAAAAATATCAACATTTTATGACAGTTGTAGAAAAAAATAATTTACTACTAGAAATATTATCAAAAATATTTCACGTCAAGTAGGTTTGCGAATTGCAGTTGATAGAAATTCCTTGTGAATCGAACCAAGTCACAAAATATATCACTTTTATGATGATAGAAGAAAAACATATTTTTTACATGGATGGGGGGTTGAATTTTGTTTCATTTAATACTGGTACCTACTAAAAAGGGCCATCGCACATGTGGGCCATTCAAAAAAAATTCACAGTCCGCCCCTAATCACCATGCGCACTCGAATTAGAATTATCATAGTAAATATCTAACGTATAACTAGGCGCCTGTTGATGTTTCATTGTAATTGTGAAAAGCAAAGTAATCTTTACTTGTTTAGTTAAGTATGTAAACCGTAATCCTCTAATGAAAGGTAATTTTGTTGCCGCCTGTTTAGGACAGAACGACACTAACACTAACGACAGAAGATACGGTCAACTGGCCGTTGTCCACTCGTTCACGCCTATCAACTGTTGTGGTTGCTGTGGGTTTTACTGTGGACACTAGTTATCTCTTCTCTAACTAACTGATTAATTGCAAAACTAATTTGATTCTCAATTCTCACCACCTCGGTAAAATATAAAAGATTCTCAAGGGATACAGAATTATTTGGCATCTCTAATTATTTATATAAGTATGTAGTTGAGTATTTGAACAATGTCGTTACATGGTGGTTTGTTTTTCGTATTTGCTCGTCCTTCATGCTCTTTCTTTGCTTGTCTGTTCAAACATTACATACAAACATTCTGTGGTTACATCTATTAATTAAAAGAAGAGTGTATATTTAACGGATATCCTTTCAATTTTAACCTTTGCACAGAGTCAACTTAATAATTTTTCGCATTTTTTTTAAGTCGTAATGAGACGGTAACTTTATTTATGTTTGGGATGTAAAATTGATTACAAAAATGAAATTAATGAAAAGCAAAATTAAAAAAACCTAAATAATGGATTTATATTGAAATAATAACTGTGAATGTGTTGATTACAACAAAGAATATTTTGATTATAGCTCAAGAATATTGATTTTACAAGAATGAATCCAACAATGAATTTAGTAGAAAAAAATAAAACAAATATCCTGCTATACAGATAATTTTCTGGCATTATTATGTTGCAAGCTATAACTGTAAAATTGTTGATTACAACAAACGATTTTGATTATAACCTAGTCATATTGATTACAAGAATGAATCTAACAAACATAACTTTGCCCAAAGGCGCCTTTTACCCACTACCCTTCAGTTTAATTCTTAACTAGTAACAGTTACTTTAACTAGAAGTGGTAAGATCAGGCCTTAGAATTTTAACGAGAGTTTTAACTTCGTGTGTTTCCACTCAGTGCCGGATTAAACCATGTGGAGGCCCTTAGGCAATCGAAGTTTCACTTTTTAAAAATAGTTTTAAGTTGAAACTTATTATTACCTTATTTATACATTTTTTCTTTTTGAAAACTTTAAACTCTATAACTACGAATTTTTCGTTTTGTAGCATAACACTATTACAATAAGCCCTTCATTTATTGTAAATACAAAAATTTTATAGCATCGTTATGCAAAAGGATTATTTCTAAAATCAACATAAATGCTAAACACTTGTATTGGTATCATAAAAATGTTTACCTAAAAAACTAAAATAAATTTACAACAAATAACAAATACAAGTGTAAATATTTCATATAATTAGATATAAGTTTTAATATCAAACAGAAAACAAAAGACATAGGTACATATTTACATAAATATAGTGATCTATATTCTAATTACTGCACTAAATCCCTGTCAATGTAAAGTATAGTATCCCATCGAGTTGTAGTAGTAGGGTCTTGTAATATTGATTGACACTTTTTATTATTGTAATCAAGATTCCATTATTGTAATCAAGATTCCATTATTGTAAATAAGCATTTGTTTGTTGTAATCAATTTTTTTTATTTAAGGATTTCTTTATTTTTTATGAAATAAAATATCAAAATCAAATCAATATTATTTTAATCCAATGTAGCGGGGCGCGGGGTCCATAAAAAGCGCGGTGCCCCTAGTCTGCCTATTGGGTGATCCAGCACTGTTTCCACTCATGCAATTTTTGTGCCCTGGACTGTATTTCTGTTTTCCTGTCATTCTCGCACCAACCTATTTTTCGGTTAGCAACTCTTCAGTGTTCCCCTACGCCTGGAGCGTAGACAATACTAACGCTTTGTCTATATGAAATTCACATTTGACGGAGACTGGTCTCGGAATAAAAAGCCAAGTCTCGAGTCGTCGCCTTCGGCATAACCATTGTTCAAGCCCTTCACTCCTAACTACAATGTACACGGAAATCGATAAAGAGTCAGAGGAAGAATAGTAATCATTTTAAAACGTTTTAAACGCACACCAACATTTCTCAATTCATAAAAAGTATAGTTCATAAACTTTCCTTACGTAATTTAGACTTTTACGCTTAAAAAATCCTACCCGATGCTACTTAACGGTAAATCCGTCAGAAGGCGCGTCCAGCGACACGGAGCAGCTGCTTGGATAGCCTATGCCTATACCAAAAATATTTAGAATGGTATTCTTTATACGTAATTATAAATTTTGATCTTGTCATATGTGATCCATGGCGTTTGTTTTTTTTAAAAATTTTGACGTAAAATGTGGGGAAAGTCTTTGATAACTTTAATAAACGTTTCAAAAGAAGTTACAATAGTTATTTGTATCACTAGTCCAGAAACTGAATATTTGCGAGAACGAGTTCATTTTGACAGGCCGAGCTGAAAGCGAGGCCTGCAAATACGAGATCTCGCAAAACAGTTTCTGGGCGTGTGATACACAAGATTTTTTGTGCCGACATCTCCATAAATTCTTCGTATATTTCTCAACATTTTATTCTATTTTACATAACCTATACTCTATCCGTTTAACTATAGAGTGGTGTGAAGATAGGTGTAGTTTGATTTTGGTTTTTGATTGGTTAATATCCCGATATTATCCAATCAAACAACAAGATTAAACTGCTCCCAACTTCACACCACTCTATAGTTAAAACGGATACAGCATAAAAGAATGAACATATGTTTTTATCAGTTTTGCATTGCAAGTTTAAATATAATTACTTACATTTGAGCTTAAAATACGTAATTATTTTATATTTATTGAAAATATATCATACAAACATTAGTTATATATATATATATATATATATATATATATATATATATTATTTACTTTCGCATATTTTCAATGACAGATAGCGGAAACTCGGGAAACTCAATTGTATCACGCGAAGTTAGTTGTAGTTACAAACAAACGAAACAAATTGGTCCTAAAGTTGAAACTTATAATTAATCTATACGAGATGACAGCAATGACAGCATATTATTATTTTTATGACAAAATTTAGTTATTTAAATTACAATAATTAAATATTTAGCCCTAAAATTTGAAACATTTTGCTAATTCTTGTGTTGAAAATAATCTTAAATTGACATATCACCAGAACAGTAATGCCAACTCCTTTTGCTGGCCTAGGTCAGCAAGAGCGCATTTCTGGACGATTTTGAGTTCTGTAATACTAGTCAAAATGGACGGAGGTACGAAAAAGTTTTTATTGAAGCTAAAATGTCAAACGATTCAAATTTTCACCATAATACAGGTATTTAAGTTACTGAAATATTTTTGACGTCTCGTTTGACAGCCTAGCTGGCAGTTGCAGGCGCCGTTTTACTTACTATTACTACGTACAGAGATAGAAAGAGATATACTCTGTTCCATTTAAGCCATTCAACAGAGGGCGCTGATATCAGCGCCAATTTGAAATAGCCAAAATTTTATTGGGTAAACTTGTCTCTTGTCTCCAATTTCAGCCAATCAGAGAGTTCAAAACTATGCCCTATGCTCTGCAATACTGAATGGCTTAAACGGAACAAGATATAATTGTTTCTATTGTTCGTTGTTGATTAAAACAATGAAACAATTTCGTTTTGTTGATTGTAACAATAAAGATATTAAACGTCAATTTTAATAAAATATTGTGTATCTGTCAGTATTCCTATTCCAGTTTCTATCTCCGTAGTAGATTTGGGAATTCTTCTTGGGGGTTTAAACATTCTGTGGAAGTGTATGCATTAGAAAAGTTGCATGCATTTGTCATGGTGCATTTATGTGAAAAATCTGCTTTTCTTTGGCACGCACGGTATCGTGCGAGCTGCGAGGCCCAGGTGCAATCCGTCAACGCGTTCCCAGCGTTTCTGAGCTAGAACTTCCCTAGTGAATCCCGGGACTCCCAGGGATATTCCTAACACACACGCACAACACTGCCGTTTCACACAACGATAGCCGAAATTCGATCAACAATATCAGTTATATTGGAGGACTGAATATAGGATTTTATTCGAAGATTTATTTATTGTTATGTGACCCAATAAATTAAATCAGCAGCAGAGCAACCTCCCTAACTTTGAATTAACTCGAGGTAAAAATATATTTTTGTTCTTCCTAAACATTTTATTTCAAGCAAAATTATATAACGAAACAATCCATTTACAAAGTCTTTCTCTGTAAAGAGTGTTGCTGTAATTGGCGGCAATAATAATAGTAGCCGGTAATAGACAGCGAAATTGAACTCATTTCACAGCAGATGTGGCCCCAGGGCGGAATATCTACCCTTCGAACACATTTCTCTTATCGTACATCCGCAAACATCATTTATATCTCAGTCTGAGTCTCAGCCTAAGAGAAAAGAAAAATATGCTTTTGTGGTTTTGGTGTTTGAATAAATTGTAAAACTTCAACAATCGAGCAAACTTCCTAGGCTTTTAAATCTTGACCGATTGCGACAAAGTGTTGAAATTTTACACGGCGATAAGACTGAATAATGGCGGAGATAAGGAAACGCGAACTTACATAATCACGTGGGGTGCCTAGCACATTTATCCAATCATTTCATTGGGGACAGTGTTTTTAACAAACACCTCTTTTCGTCTATAAACACAAAAACTTTTTACCTCACGCTAACATGGGTACGACGAAAGAATGGCGTAATTTAGGCCACGCTAAAGCATTTGCCTAATTTTAATTTTAAATATACGAAATAGCTGTTACAAAAAATGTTTAATAACAATACAATCAAATTTGATTACAATAATGAAAATGGCAAAATAATATTTTTTTATTGTTACAATCAACAAATCAAAATTGTTTCATTGTTTTAATCAACAAGACAAAGACCTTTTCAATTAAAAGAAACAAATGACGGGAGTCATTGACCGCGTTCAGCAGGACCTAGCGCATCTAGCGGTCTAACGGCATGTGATGTCACAGTGTAGTCAATTTGACAACTGTCCTATGTCATTTTTATGCATATCAGGTATCATTACTTAGTTGCATTGCAAAATATAAGCGTTTTTCTCATACTAAATCAATAATAAATAAAATTAGAATGAATCTCGTAAACAAATAGGCGTAATTGATTTCGTTCAGAAATTCTTAACCTTTCTTTAAAAATATGAGGTTGTTGTCGTTGCTTTATATTTGACTATTTCACTCATAAATTTATAAGCCAATCCAAATTCAGGATTCTACATAGTTACCAAGTTTCATTTCAACAAAACACCTTCACAAAAAAATTTTCGCACCCTTTAAGCCAATAAGATGTCGTATTTTTGCAAGTAAGTGAGTTTTGATGAGCGAAATTTTTTTGGCGTTTTAAAAACATATTGTTTACATACCTGTCAAAGTGTGTATATTTTCATTGTTCAGTTTTTATTAAAGACGAGACGATTCGGACAGGAATCTATTTAAAACGTTGAAAAAGCAAACTTAAATATAACACCTCAAAACACAATAAAAATTAGAAGATTTTTGTCAAGAAAAAAATATATAAATGATTACCTACCTGATTTTTATTTTGGAAATAGTCATCCGAATACCACTCGTGGTTAAATTTTATCCTGGAAAAATTTTCCGATTGCTTTACTCGAGCCTGTTGCCAATTTATCTCGTGACATTGATCAAAAATCACTCGTTTGACAACTCGTGATTTTTTTTGTCAATGCCACTCAATAAATTGCTAGGCAACCAGCTCTTATATATGAGAAAATATAGGTAGCCGTCTCTACCACTTTTATTTAGAGGTCTAGAACTGTCATTTATGGCAGGCAGAAGAAATTTCATGTCCTATGACTATAAAGTAAGGACCTTGATAAGGATTCATAAACATGAATTTTTCAAAATATTCCAAAGGTTTTTAGTGCAGAGCACTGGAAATAATTTACAACAAAATGTGCACAAAATTTATAAGTAATAAATTTTCTAATATGATAAGTGTGTACTCTTTGAATATACATAGTTCAATTTTGGATTTTGTTGAATCCAAGATTTTCTTATTCTTCGTATACCACTGGACAAAATAAGCATTGTTCTAATTGTATTTAATGCATCCATTCTGACTTTATAGTCGTAAAACTTTTTATTCATTCTATAAATCTTCATAAATGACATTACTAGACAAGGATAATATTCATCCAGCAATTTCAATTTAGCGAAGATAAAAATGGGTTAGAATAGCTGAGTAAAAATTATAGACACTAATAACTATGTTTTTCCAAAAATAATTCAGCGGACACAAGGAAATAACCTTTCAATTTGAATATATTTTGCGATGCAGTAAAATAATGATTGCCACATGATTGCTAATATGTTTTAAAATGACATATGACACCTATCAATTTGACACTACATTGCGTGACATCACAGACCGCTAGATGCGCTAGGTGTCACAAGAGATCCATGGCGTTTGTTTTTTAAAAAATTTAGGCGCAAATTAGAAATGTCTTTGAGAACTTTAAAAATTTTCTCAACTAAGTTATAAAAGCTTTTATTGAAGCTAAAATGTAAAACGATGCAAATTTTTATCGAGAATTCAGATATTTTAGTGACTGCAATATTTTTGACGTTTCGTTTGACAGCCCAGCTGACAATTGCAGGCGCCGTTTTATTTACTATGTACAAAGATAGAAGCGATAGCTAATAAACTGTTAAATTGAAAAGGTCTATTCATAAACTAAACTATTGTTGGCGGCGCCACAATCGCTGTTAACACGGCGATACTTTGCAGAAAATTGCTTGTCAAATTGGTAAGGAAACAGGTGACAAGGACAGGTGTATCAGTTTACTGAAAATTGGGATGAATTATAGCTTTTTAAAATAATGACAGCGCAATTTAATCGAATTGCTTAAATGTTGCGAAGTATAAATAATTTCTCAGGTTGAAGCAAACTAATTACAAACGTCTTAAGGGCACTGTGCGTTGACTGAACGACTGAAGAATTAATTAAATCATGTAAAATCCTCGGCTTCCACGCACGTATTTAATTGACACTCCCGCCACGGTTGCGTGCGTGGCGCTGCATGTATCCCGCCATTTCCTCCCTTAATTAATAACTCCCATTCCCGCCAGAGTGAGCCTCTGTATCCAAGAATTACTCACCCCGGCCACCCCGGGAAACAGTTTAATATTCCGCAAACAGCAGTCAACTAAAATGGAAAGTTGCCGGGAAAATCGAAATAAAATAAAAAGCTGATTGAAGTTTGAAGGCTGGCCTTAAACTTTCCACCACCCAACTTTTCCATTTAAAGTGAATCGAGAAAAATTTTATGGGGAAAAGCGCAAGAGACCTGCGAAGCATCCTGTACTTTATTAGCTTCGAGAGATAATGAATCTTTGCACAGTAAAAATGTTACTACTACTAAAAATCGTTTTGAATTTAATAACAAAATAGATGCTTTATTTTTATGATTTCACCCGCTAACCATTTTCTTCTTATTGCTTCTATAACAATTCTATCTAACGACATATCGTTTGCAGCCTATTGTTACACACAATCTCAAAGTTGTTGTTAATATTTACTGTCTAAATTGCAAACCTTTTGCGCCTTTGCACAAAATTTCTTTTCTTTTCGAACGTATTATCAACAAGCCTATACGCTTATACCATTCCTTTTTGAGCGTCGACTACTGGAAGCGAGCTGAATGTAAATATTATTAGTCTAATTAATTTCAAAATATGTTAGGTGAAGAAAGAAGTAAGAATTACATATAATTAATACGAAGGAAACTTCAGTGCAATTTTGTCAAATTTGAGATAAGACCAGAGCCTAATTTAGGCCAAAGAAACTACTGGATTTGCCTAGGGCCTGTAATTCCCAAAAGACAAATGTTTTAATTTTAAATCTACAAAAAATATATTTCGCAATAAAGAAAATTTGATTTCAATAATGAAAATGACTAATAATACAAAAAAATTATTATAACAGTTCTATGTTTTTCATAAAACTATAGTTTAATCGGGCGAAATGTACATATCTAATGTGTATTATATGGCCGAAAATAATAGTGAATATGTATCTGTCTGATTAAGAAAACGACTAATCACGCAGAAAAATTATTACAATAATTGTTTCGTTACTGTATGTTTTTAGTTTAATCGGGGCATATGAAAATATATGTGTATCAAGGATGTACCTATGTAAATAATTTACTGAATGTATGTTCGTATGATTAGAGACCCACAGTTTTTTTTAAAAAAAATTAATGTTGATTTGATTACAATAAAGGAATACTTATATAATTACAACAAAGAAATTTTGATTACAATAATGAAAATTGCTAATCACGAATGTTCCTTAAATACAATTTAATGGACCTTTCCAATTTAAAGAGATAGAAGATATGCGCAATGGAGATCTGCGCATAGTAAGAACAACTGAAATCTATGACGTTTGATTCTAAAACATTTAGACGTAAAATGTGAGAATATATCGGATAACTTTAAAAAATCTTATCGAAATAAGTTACAAAAGCTTTTATTGAAGGTAAAATGTCTAACGATGCAAATTTTCACTGAGAATACATGTATTTTAATGACTGCAATATTTTTGACGTTTCGTTTGACAGCCCAACTGGCAGTTGTTCGCGCCATTTTCTTACTATTTGCAGCGATAGAAAGAGATAGCCCTTAAATTGGAAAGGTCCATTTATGACTGCATTGTCATGTAAAAATATCGGTCCTATATTTTTTTGATGATGGCTCGAAAAATATTTTTTGCCTAGGACCCATAAAAGTCTAAATTAGACTCTGGATAAGACTAAATAAATAAAATTTCAAGTTTCTGTACAAAATATTTCTTTATTTATTAAAATATTTAAGTGATAGAAGGACTGTTTCTTGTATTAAAATTACTTATTAATAGATAATTCAACTGATCAAATTCAGAATTCTGGGTTTTTTACTCTCAAAATTTGAGAAATTTTGAGCGCAACAAACTCACCTTCCTTTATAATCATTATCGACGATAAAATCTTTGAAAGTTCTAATAACATGTAAATCGTATTGAATACACATACTTCTATCAGCTCAAATATTGCATTTTCGGCCGATTGGCGTCACCTCGAGCGTTACGGTATAAGCGTATTAGAAACTATGCGCGAATGTAGTTAACATAAAGAGCGCTGTGATCGTTGTCAAAATGGCCACTGACAGATATATTAATAAATGTATCATCATGCCTAATTACCCATTTCTGGGTGTGCCAATCTACTCATACAAAAGTGGGATGGTGTCTAATTTTTTTCCTAAGATCATACCAACAGTCAGTCGAATTCAGCATTCTTCACTAGTGTAGTGATCGTCTCTAGTAACTATGGAAACAGCTTGCATCTTTTTCTTAGTAACGCATCGATGCATATGTCTCTGTATTTTATTAATTTTAAATAAGCTTCCTTAGTTAAAGAAGAGTGCTGAATTCGACCCATTATTGTTTAGATTGCTGATTACAACAATCAATATACAACAAGAAATATAAATTTAGTCGCTAGTGCTAGTCGCATATTAATGTTGTAGGTATAGTCATATGAGTTGTGTATACGTCAAGCTAATCTTCTTGTATCGTACATATCAAGCATAAATCTACCCAGGATTGCTATCAAAATACTTTTGAGTTATCGCGGCAATCTGTTTTGGACTCCGGAGCATCTTACGAACCCATGAATCAACTTGCTATCAATTATTTATCTAAAACAAAAAACACGACAGATTTATGATTACGGATAAAAAAATTACGTTATTAAATTCAGAAAGATTAAAGCATGCATCCAAATTTATATTGAACAGTATAAACTATCATTATTGAAATTTAACGGATCGGGAATCAATGTAACATTTAATGTCAGTTCCCTATGAAAGGGCGGAAAGAGATATGAAGGCGCTTGCATTGTGAGACGTGATGCATTGTTGCACTTTGCGTTTGCGTCTATCACATCAACGAAGATAGATGGCGCTGGGAGATTGGGAGATATACCTTGTGATGAATTTTCTACATATATTCACACTCCTATGACGTTCTTTTTCACCATGACATTAATTATGGAAGCGAGCAAATAGCGACCTACATACGGAACGAAATACTTTTTAACACACTAAAAAACTAAAACTAACATTGTTTATTGTAGCAGTTTTAGGATGAGCAATGGGGTCCTCCACTACGGTAACAAATTTTAAAAATGGGACATTTTTATTAAAACTAAACATTAGGAATTCTCAAAATTTAAAAAGTTATTAGTTTTTAGAATATTCGAGATTTTAATGCCCTAACATCGCCTTTTTTGATATCCAAGCAGTGGCGGCTTGTCAGGGTAGGCAGGTGAGGCAGTGCCGCACCAGAAAAGAAATAATGCTGTAAATTATGTAAAGTAGTATGTAAATTAAATTTCATCTTATTCCATTAATGCTTGTCTTTATAAATATCAAAAGAATCATTTAAGCCACCACCATAACTAATCTGTAATGCAGTTTACCAAATTTACACACTTTGAAGTGCTTCTGCCTAATGTTTTTGATACGGCTTTCATTCATACGTGCGCTAGACAGCGCTGTTCGAGGCAGTGCTTCAAATACAAAATGCAATGAGCGGATAAAAGATAGTTACTTTACTTTCCACACGGCCCATAGAGGCCGAGACCGTACGTGCATACAATCAAACGCGGCATGCTGACAAATTTTGTAAATAAGTTCACGACATCTACTGTACATGTTGCAAGCCAGATTAAATAATATTAACGACCTAAACATAACATAACCTGTCTAGCATTTTTATTATAATAGGCCCTGGTTTGCGACTTTGATATGTATGGCAGTAAGTATTTAATTCTTTTATTTTTCTCGTAGTTTTTATAGTTTACCTGCGTAGGGTTTTTGTATTTTGAATTTTAGTTGAAAACAAAACAAATGTAATGGCTTCGACTGGGACTTAAAAGATAAGAACTTCGAATTCTGAAGATATTATTTTTTAATTAACAAAAATCCATTTCATCGACTGTCTTATGAAGATAAACTGTTTGTCAAAGAATTAAAACAAACAGACCATCTCTACTTTGTTCTGATCTTAGTACATCATTAATAAATATTGGAGAAGGAGGCAAGATGCAACTAACACTTGCTATGATAAATATAACTGGCTTGTCGGCAGTAAAGTACTTAATTATTATGTTAAATAAAGATCTATTATTATTATTATTATTATTATTATTATTATTATTATTATTATAAATTATTTTGTTGGCCGTGCATACTTTTTACTAGTACTACTAACATACGTAAAGATCACATTGCTTCAACTTGTAAATTAGTACTTTTAAGGAAGCAAAATATTTCTACCGCAATCGATAGTGCAAGAAAAATTGAAATTCAAAATTTTAATTCGAAGGTTGAAGAAATGTTTTGTGTTCTGGCAATTTATTTTTATACATGAAAGAGGAAAAACATGCAGCTGTACATCCCTTAAAATATAACTTTCAATTATAAGGCTTGAATGAAAAAACATTTCGCCTGCGGCGCATTTTTTTTTTTTTCTAGATTCCATGCCTCACCAAAGTTTTGATGCACGAGCCGCCACTGTATCCAAGATCAATTTTCAAGTAAATTCAAGTGAACCAAAGAACAGTTGTTTATATTTGTGCTGTTAGGTAGGTATGCTACACTAGACAGAAACCATGGTGCGTTTATATGGAAATAAAAGATTTTTCTACAGACTATATACAGAGTAGCCATTTGCGCTCTCTTTTGTCAACGTAAAATGTCACTTTGCCGCTCATGCGCGACAAAGAAAAAACGCTCGCTGTCCAAATTTCTAACTATACAATGTTGAGAAAGTCACTTGTCTACATTATTAATGGAAACGTTTAGTCAGAAACTAATGGCACTGTAGTTACACATTTACCACCTTCACAAGTCAATCTGACATATAACTGCCCTGTCGGTATATTACATAACCAAACAAAATGCCGCACTGCTTTGAAAATAAAATATGGCATTCATTTACAAAAACGAAAGTATAAAATGCTTAAATTAGATGGAAAATAACGATAAATTAAAATTAAATATAAAATAAATTGTGTGAACAGTTGTGCTGCCACCTGCAAAAGTTTGGCGGGAACGCTCCCAATGGACATCCACTTTTTCACTGCACTAGTTTAATGTACTTGTAACAAATAAATTTTTGTTATGGTGGAGGACCCTATTGTGGCGATTGTAGAAAAAATCTTGTGTGTGTTTCGAGCGCAAATGGACATTGTCGATTTAGAGAATGCCCCATTTTGCGCTCTTAACATACAAATAGCTATTATATATAGTTATACGTATCTAATTTTGATTTATTATTCCAGCTAATTTTGAAAAAATAGTTTTTAGAACTACCTACAAATTCCTTTTTTATGAAGTTTCATTTTTTATATTATTGTAATCAATTTATAACAATGCGTTCTTTATTTCAATCAACTAATACATTGTTTTGATTATTGTAATCAAAAAGTAACCGCCTATATCATTGTTGATTGTTGAAACATTTTTTAGATACATAATAAAATTGTCGTTTGTGTGTGTCAAGATTGAATAAAAATCTTGTTAGTCATAAAACTAGTTCATGTTCACTGCTTTACTTCACATGTTAACATAATCGAATATAAAATCGATGTATTCACGATAAGTATGACATTTATTATAACTTTACACACACTTTGCTTTCATGTTCAACATGACAGCAAGAGAAAATCTAATAATCAATATGCACAGCACTAGCTACTAGACTTTGACAACAAAACGAACGCATCAGAAAATAATGCAATTCTTATACAAAGAAGATGCAATAATTTATAATTTTCTTCTTTCACAGATTTTATTATATTGGTGGATAATAATAATGCTCTTGTCAAAATAGCAGTTCTGCAACTCTGATTTATTTATCAGGGGGAAATCCACAGGCACAGGTGCGTGCGTTCAGAATTGGGTGTCATCTTTGACAAATAGAAAACACGATACAAAAAAGTGGCAAACAAATCACCCGCTTGATTTAATAGTGCCATAACTCCATTTAGGTATATTTTAAGTTACTATAATTTGTGATGTACAGGGTGGTGAACAAGTAAAGTTATACTTTCCTAATTACGTGGGATTTTCAAATAAGAAAACGATAACTAGCGGCGAATATTAGAACTACAAACAGTGGTACACAACTGTAACTATATGACTACAAAAACTCTATTATACATGTATTATAAATTAAAAAATCTGGTGTGGCCATCACAATACCTCCTGCCATTTACCGCCCGAGTCATAAAAAAGATTAAGCTAATTCTTATTTTTGGATTAGCGAATTTTACTCTATTTTTGGCATTTGTCTAATCTAATCCAAGTAACTACCTTTTTTGATAATAAATGAAGATTAAATTTTAAATACCCGGATAAAATAGAATTCAATACTCCAAAAATGAGAATTAGCTTAAACTTTTTTGCGAATCGTTAATTTTTATGAATCTAAATACATACATACATATTTACATATGCTGGAAACTGTATTGAATACCTTTCTTATTGTTCTCTTTTTAAAACGTTTCTATCATTAATATGAAATGATTAGTTCTTTGACAGTGTCATTTATCTGTAAGTTACATACATTTGAATATCTGCGCAACCAAGGAGTTTTGTTTGTTTAAAGCGTAGGATCCGGGAATTAAATTATAGATAATTTTGTAAATTTATCCATGAAATATATATAAAAAGTATTAATGCAAATCTGTAGAAAATTAAATTATTTTTAATTTTTATAATAACATTAATTTCGAAAAAATAACATTTAAATGTATTTTTCGAAGAAACCCTATTTTGAGCTTCTAGTAAAGTGCCATTTCCGGTTATCCGATTTACACCAAAATCTAATGGGCTCTTTCCATTACAGAAAAAGTTCGAAATACAAGGTTTCAAAATTTTCTGAATGTCAGTATTTGAGTTAGAGTGGAGGATACACACACACACACACACACACACACACACACACACACACACACACACACATATATATATATATATATATATATATATATATATATATATATATATATATATATATATCATCGTGAAAATGTTAAAATTGGAATCTAGGCAGCGTCGGACTGGCCATTGTGGCGATGTGGCGATCGCCACAGGCCCGGCGACCGAGAGGGCCCGGTCTAAACTTGTAACTATCATATTTAGTACTTAGTTAATAGTTTTCAATATGATAAAGAAAAAAAAAATCTTAAAAAAATGATTGGAGATTATGGTGTGTCGTTTCACTTTCCACATAGTAGGCTTTCATTACCAGATTCATAAAAATGATTAAATTCAGAGTTATCTATCTCCATTTTCATTCCGGATTAAAATTTTTGATATAAGATCTATTCACGATACAGAATATTTAAGTTAGGAGTTAAATTCTGCAAATGTCATTTTAATAACAATTTTTGTCGCCTTAACTCTTGGGATTGTACTTAAACTTAAGTATGCCCAATTGCACCAACAAGTCTTATACTTTAAGCGACCCATCATAGACAAAAAATGCAAATCGAAACAACAATGCATAGTAATTTATTTAACATTTTATACCGACGAAGAAACGCTTAAAAATTAAGTTATGTTGGTGCAAACGGCCTTTAGAGCCATAATTTTTGTGTACTTTAACGATTTTAATGTTTTATATTGTGCTGGGTGAAAGATAGCACCAAAATGATTATAACAATATATTTATAATTTTAATATTTAAATTCATTAACTTCGTAATGCATACTTCGTATATGCGTTATATAATCTATGTGCCAAATTTAGGCCAAAATATACGTGTTTGAGACGCGATTTTTATAATAGATTACTGCTAATTCTATACAACTAGTACAGTAATCTTTGGTAATAAAATACTTTTGTAGTTATTTTTAAAAATGAACCATTTCAAAATTTACCGTTTTCGTCTATATCTATGTATTTTTTCTCAAATAACGATACACTATTAAAATGGTCTTCTGATGGGATAACTTTTGTCTAATTTACCCGACATCATAACTCTTATATTGCTTGAAATCCCCATGCAAGTATTTCAATAAATCTGTTTTCCGATGCAGATAAATGTATAGCATTTTTAACAGGGGCGCACAAAGGATTTATTTTTAGGGGCGGTCCAATTGACTTTTAAGCAATTTCGCATGTACGCCTTAATCGTGAATGTCACGAATTCTTGGGTTCAGCCTGTGTACTTACTTAATGTTTACATTCATTAATTTATTTTTTTAAAAAAACCTTCATTCTTAAACATCTTTGTTTCATTAATAATATTTTGAATGGCCCAGAATAGGGGGCCCGGTAATCCAAATCGCCACACTCAGAAATATGTCCCAGTCCGACACTGAATCTAGGGACCTTAAAACGTGGTTATTTACCAAAATCTCGATATGCGATTTATAGCACGATCCCTATACCTTCCTTACCAAGGGTAGCGGGAGGTAAAAATAGTAATAACTGAGAAAATAACACAAAAACTAAAGAAACACAATTGACAGCAATGCTACGCTACAAAAAGTGTACCATTGTTTAATGCGATCTCTTGATACTTGAAAATCCCAATAGGAACGTATAAAAAGAGACAAAACGTGTTAATATTTAGTTTGGTTTTGAACAGTTAAAGATGTTGTTCTTGCAGAAATAAAATGGTGGTAATATACTATGCCCGGTTAGTTATTGTTGTGTTCAAGGTGAATTTCGTTCTTGGTCTTGGTCCAATATTAATTATTTAGGCTGGAGGCTAAGCTAAGTGCAGGGTCTGAAAGCTTGTGTAAATCGCAGTCGTAGTCCGGAGTCCGGGAGTCCACTTCCAGGTCCAGCGTCCAGCGGAAACGGAAATGTGCGAACTGCGAATGAAAAATGGCGTCTCGCGCCCCAAAGGATAAATTGCCTTACCCGGCGCAGGCACCGGCAATCCTACCGCCATTGTTTCCACAAAAAATCTCCTCATAAACTTATTTTGAATGTCGTTTTTCATTTTTATACAAGCCAAAATACTCGCTCTCTTTTACAGTCATAGCCAGAGGTGCTTTTAATGGGGACTTAATATTTTGTTTAATTTCAGATTATATACATACACATTGGTTGTTCTTGCATTAAGCCACTCGCGAGCTCAAACTCATAATAATCTACACAAATAATTAGATATTTCCACAAAATATACACTTAAAACTATTTAAAAAAATCTGATGTGGCCAGCACATAACCTCTCGCCAGATTATACGCATAAAACAAAAAAATATTTTAAAATACAAATACATTATTCATGTCTCACTACAAAATAATTCTCACATATATTTGCAAAATCTGTGGGATATTTTAATATAAATTATGTACAATACATACATTTATCGCAAATTCCTTTTATATTCTTGTTTATGTATATTCTTTTGCGTTGTCGACTTTTTTTATTTTCATAATGATGTACAAATATTTTTGACAGTGGCATACTAATATTTTTGACAGTGACATTTATGTGTCAACTACAAACATTTGAATTTCTTGCCTTGAAGTAGTTTGATCTGAGATTTTTTACATCAAATTATTTAATATGCATTTCTTTATCTCTAAGGGCCGTTATTTCCATCTCCGGATAAAGTTCAGGATAACTATTCCTCAGATAAATGATAAAATATCGAATCGAAATAAAAGCATAAATGAAGTAAATTATATTGAATGCCATTTTTTGATGCGATATTGTTCATTTATTCGACAGATAATTTATCCAGCACTTTATCCGAAGATGGAAATACCGGCCCTAAATCTATAGAAGATATAATAATGAATTTATATTTATCAAATAAAGAATTTAACGTTCTTTAATATAAGTATTTACATAAATTTTCAATAAATAATATTTAGATGATTTTTTTCTTGTAACTACTACTTTCAGATGTCCAATTGTTACCAAAATTTAATCAACTCTTCCCATTATTGTTAGATTGAGGAATCCGTAGTTAAAAATGTCTTAAGTCTTATAGTATTTGAGAAATCGTGGATCCAACATCCACACACACATCCACACACACACACACACACACACACACACACACGCACGCACACACACACACACACACACACATACACGCACGCACACACGCACGCACACACGCACGGACATAATCGTAAAAATGTTATAATCGGATTCTAGGGACCTTAAAACGTGCTTATTCACTAAAATCTGGATATGCGATTTTTAGCATGAATTCAATACCTCCCTTAACGAGAGGTAAAAACCGAGGTAAAAACTGTGATCCAAAAGACATGATAATAGTTTTACCCTTTAGTTTTGGTACAATGAAAACCATAACTTCGTAAAAATTCAGTGCGTACAGTAAAACCTACCTTGTAAGACGTATGGGACAATATTCACAGGAAAATGTGCAGGGCTTAGCGATACAGTGCCTAATAGAATTAAAGCTGGTATTACTAATAAAGCGATGTAACCCAATATTAAATAGCGGAATACTTGAATTACATATGCAGTTTTTGTAAGTTTAAAATCTATAGTTTAAATGTGGGAAATTAAAAGTTTGACTGAGATTTCGAGTAATGGGCCCGTTCAACTTTTTTTGAATTTTTTATATCTTATTAAGAATTTAAAAATAGAAATTCCACATATTTTGTTTTCTTGAAATTTTGCTTAAAATGAATATTAAAGTTTTGGCGCGAAAAATGTGACGTCAGCGTCACTCCATCATAAGTAGAGAGAATCGACATACGTTACCATACCATTAATATACGATAATTGTTGAAAAAATAAAAATACGTTTCCATTACAAACTGTGATCTAAAATCTTTAAAACGGTAATAAAGTAAGCCAGAAAATTATTGTCATTTTAAAATATATATATATATATATATATATATATATATATATATATATATATATATATATATATATTTGTGTGATTTGCATACATAATTAGATTATAAGAGTAGTGTTAAATGTTGATTTATTCAAATCTTCCATAATATTATACATATTGTAACATGGGACGCCCGCCGTCGCCGCCACTGTAAGCGAGTGTCTATTTATAGCGGTGACGTAATCGCGCTAGTGGCCGGCCGATGTAAACAGACTGGTCGCGACGTGTTTGATTACTTCCGGTCTCCTGAACCTTTTGTGTTCATTGTTATTATGTGTTCGAATATTCTAGACTGTTCGAGAAAATAATAGCAGCTGTATATAAGGGACGTAGTTATGCTCGAGAGTTAGTTCAGTTGAGTCCTTGATCACACAACATTAGTTGTGTGATCGGGGGTTGACTTACAGTTAGTTCAGTTGAGTCCCTGATCACACAACATTAGTTTTGTGATCGGGAGTTGACTTACATAGACACTTACATTAGTACACACAGTTAGTTACATGGAGAGACATAGAGATGTTCATATAGAGATAGAGTATTAGTGAGTTTGAGAAGCACAGCAGTATCGTGGTGAGCGTATGCAGTTGGTGTCGAGTAGGTACTCGGGAAGTTACTGGTATATTGGGATAGCTGTGGATGTGAATACTCGGTAGTGTTGACGAGTATTAGGAAGCTATAGTGTACGAGGACAGTAACGGCGAGTCTGGAAGTTACTGGTATATTGGGATAGCTATGAAAGTGAATACTCGGAAGTGTGGACGAGTATTGTGAAGCTAGGTATACAAGGACAGTAACAGCGAGTTGGAGTGGATACTCAGCATTGGTGTTGAAGAATTGTGGCATACAGATAGTTGGTGATACTGAGGCTGTGGATGAGAGAGTGTTACATAAATAGACAGATAGTGAGGTGAAAGGTGTGACTTCTGTCCGAGCAGTTGAATATACAGACGCTGTTGAGTCAGTTGAGTATATAGACACGGTGGAGGTCGGTAGGCGGACAGTTGAAAATGATATAAGTATATAGTGATATAAATATAGTGATATAAATATCGCGTAAACAGTCTACAAGAGTCTGCAACAGACCGGCAGTCTAAGATTGGAACGCGTAGTGAAATAAATAATTTGTAATATCGTGGAAATAAATAGTAGTGTTAATTGGTTAAATAAATAGTGTTAGTGTTATATAGTTAATTATAGTTTTAATCTTAATTAGTTTTTAATAATTGTTTAATATAATTAATAGTAACTTTCTTTAGAGTTTAATAAACACTTAATTTTAATTAGTAATAATTGTCTAATATTTACATTTCGCCCAGAGAAATTAAAAACGTTACAATATATACTTAACATAAAAATCAAGTAAGTAAAATTTATAATTTTGTCACGTTTTCATAGTCAGATTCATTATTGGCTTTAATAGACCTTTTCAATTTAAAGAGATAGAAGATATATGCGCAATGGAGATCTGCGCATAGTAAGAACAAATGGCGGGAGTCATGGATACGCGCTTGTGATGAGATCCATGGCGTTTGTTTCTAAAAAATTTAGACGTAAAATGTGAGAAAAGTCTCAGACAGCTATAAAAAAAACTTCTTGAAAGAAGGTACAAAAGAATACAGATTTTTTAATGCTGCCATTTTACTTACTATTTGCAGCAATACAAAAAGATAGCCGTTAAATTGAAAACGTCTATTAATGTTATTTATTATACACTCTCCTGTCGTTATTATAATTAAAATAGTATTGAAACTACATAATTTTTATAATTAAAGCAACAATGACAGTATTGATTACAATAATCAAAACATATTTATAATAGTTGATAATAAAAAGTAATCCAACATTTACACTCGTATTTGCTAACTGTTTACAACAATGACAAGTGTTGAGGTTACATTAATTAAAACATAAATTATAATAAAAATGTATATAATAAGTAAATTTTCTTTTGATCTTAACAAAAAATTACTCCGATATATTCAATATCAAAATAAATCGAAACATTGGTCTTGTCAACGTGACATTGTTTGAATCACGTGTCTGCTCGCGCTCTATTGTAGCAAAATATTTCATCATCTGAATTTAGCAAAAGAAGCGTTAATAATAAAAACTATATTACAACATTATATCTAATGTACTCTGTAAGGAAACTAATAGCATTTTCCAATTATATATTTGGTTTACACTTTTCTAATATTTCATAACGGCTTATTACTGATTGTGCCAATCTGCTTTAATTTCAGATTTCGGTAATATACCGTTTGGAATTTGTTCCATTTTGAAAACGTAGCAATAACTATTAAGCCTGTACATAAATGTTATTTGTTTCACATTGAATGAAAAGTTACGCGATCCATTTTTATTGAGGTATCATTTTTCCTGATTCATTTCAAAAACAAAACCAATGAAGCACCTATTGTATTTTAATCCACAACATTGTAGTGCTACAATATTCTATTATGATTTAGCATTTTTCCATTCTCGTTTCCCAAATCGAACAATTATCACATTGGTGGGGCAGTTGAGTTGGGTAAAGTGATAAAGTCGGGGAAAAAGCTCCGCAATAACGAGAGCTTTGCTGGCTTTGGGCCAGAAGCTCCATAATGTCGTTGTGGGCAGCGCGGTAAAGGCAACTCATCATTCTAGACCGGGGTGCCCGGCTCGGCTACAGTCGCTCCGTCGCCAAACAGATAAATGTGTCTGTGTTTAAATTATCGAATAGATTATACCAAACAACCAAGAAATAATGTATTGAAAACAACTTGTTCACCGAAAAGAAACTAATAAACTAAAGTTATTGATGGTGGAAGAAAAGACAGGAAATAGTTCGTTCACATCTCGAAAATCTTACAGGCTTATTCTGTAAAAATATCGTTATATAACAACTATCGTTATTTGTAAATGTAACGATGTGATCCTGAACGACATTATGTAAAAATCGTATTCACTAAATAATATCGTTATAAACGTCCTCATACCGTTTGTCACAACGACTTTAGCCAATTTTTTTTTTGAAAAGATAAGGCGATTTCGGGCGACAACCGTTCACTTGCGTTATGTTGCGTTCAGGTACGTTCACACATTCGGGCGCTAGGAACAACATACCCGGTATGCTCGGATCAGTGCTCACAGCTGAACGGGTTTGCGAGTCGGGTCAGCTCTCTGTTCACTATTTCTATCTCTTTTATCATGTCTTTTTTTGAAATGTCAAAAGTCAAACAGGATGACATTATTTTCATTGACTCTTTTTTGGACAAATATGGAAAAAATATCTTTCTCCGTTAATGCATTTTAATTGTCAGACACTATTTTTGACAGTTTTAAATGTCGCAGAATATACATAACCACCAAGCACGGTGTCAACAAGTGAACCAACGATTTTTGGCGCCACCATTAACCACATCATACCGTAACTAACCGTAAGTAATCCGAAGAAGTGAACGGGTATGTCGCCCGAAATTGCCTTATAGTAACTATTATTGAAAATTGAATTGTCATTGTAATGTCATTTTGTAAAAAAATATTGTCATTATTATTTTAATTATTATTTCTTTATTGAGTAAAGAATATGTGTAAAAAATGATTATCAAATGGATTAATTATCCCATAAAAGATTTTCACGACCACAAACATTTATTCTAAAATGTAATTATGGTTGTTAATTATATATTTGATGTATGAATAAATGTTTTGTTACCTATTTTCAATTTTTTTCTGCACAAATATAAATAATAAATTAACTAACCCTTCCATTTGCTAACATTTGACATTAACGGACTGAATAACGACAAGTGAATACGTAGTTCGTAAAATAACGACAATACGATTTCAATATAACTACATTGGTCTTACAGAATACGCTTTTTGAAAATTATCGTTATTTAACAACTTTTTCATCATAACGATACGTTATGGTATAACGACATTCTTACAGAATAAGCCGTTATTAGTCTCAATTCGAGAGTTCCCAATTACTCAATTTTTGTGTTAATATAGAACTACTATTTCTATATCTCTGTGACGGTTTGTGTGTATCAATGTTAAGATATTAATGCCCCGAATACGAAATGAGTCCACAAATCAATGCAAAATACAGATATCATAGTTGGCTGAATGCGATAGTAACATGTGCCACGAATCTAAACAATAATTGACGGGGCAGAAGTAAAATATCCCCATATGCTTCAATTTCGATATCAGAATAGCGGTAACGGTAGCGGTATGAATGCCAGGCTCGTATACTGAAACGTACTCAAGTGGAAACACAATGCATTACGACTACACACAATACCTACGCCTGTGTTTTTTACTCTATGATGATTTTTACATTTTTATGAACAGGGAAGAAACATAGAGATTATAGCACAAACAAATTTTGTATTTTTTAGGCAGTCATGTAAATATTGTCAGTAATAATATAATAAAGTGAGAATAAATTGAAAAATCCGGAAAATTATTTTCTAATTTATCGAACTCTCGAATTATATTTAATTAGATTATTTTTTGATCCACATGTTTCAAACAACGGAATCAGGCTGTCATAATGAACTAGTTTCGTTAATTTATATGGCTCAGTTGGTAAGTTTGTTTTGATAACTAGAACACACTTTGACAAAGCAAAATAAATAATCAAAAGATATAATTACTAATTATGGTATTTCTAGAATTTGTTTCTATATTTTTTTGGTTTATTTCATGATCAGAAATGGCACAAAATTGGTCTTTTTCGCTCATTTTACTTATGTGTTGATTACTATCTGACATATGTCAACAAAAACAAAAGCTACAGAGATTATTCCCGGGAATAATCTCTAGAGCTTTATTCTCAGTATAATAATGACAGGATTGGTTGAAACGCATACACGTGACACAAAATGAAACATTTCATTGGTTGTAAGAAATGTCAAAAAAAAATCATTTAAATTATGTTACCGGTTTCAGGATAGTAATCCTTTGTTTACATACACTAAAGTAGGCTGGTAACTAAGTAATAACTGTATCTGTATAGTAGGTAATATTATTACCATACTGATATGTCAACAAAATAAAAGTAAAATGAAAGTATTATAGTCCGTGTCGCTCCGTGGCCAAAAGGCGCCTTTGTGCCAAGTTATGTTTTAGTGCACCCCCCCCCCTTACAGTTTTTACTTCTGATTCTTCGAAAAATACTAAATTTAAAAATTGATGAAATTTCCTTTGTCAGATTCATTCTTGTAATCAATATTATTAGGTTATAATTAAAATCGTTTGTTGTAATCAACAATTTTACACCTATAGCTTGCAACATAACAATGCCAGAAAATTATCCGTTTAGCAGGATATTTATTCTATTTTTTTCTACTAAATTCATTGCTGGATTGATTCTTGTAATCAATATTCTTGAGCTATAATCAAAATATTATTAAATTGAAAATATTATTTGTTGTAATCAACACTTTCACAATTGTTATTTCAACATAACAATGCTAGAAAAATATCGGTTTGGTAAGATAATTATTTTGTTTATAACTTATAATTAGAGCTCTAATGCAAACAAATTAACAATGTAATTTTTCCTTTACAAATAAACCCAGTTTGCATCTTTGAGCGGGTCACAATCTGCCCACCCGCACCCTGCACGGAGCAGCCCTGAAATGCTATTCACTATTACGTATACAGATAACGTTAATGTATTGTTCTTAACACGGTTTACTTTATTTTAAAATAATAAACATGAGGAATAAAGCACATAATTTGAATAATTGTCATATTGGCATATGTCAAAATAATTGTTCTGTTTACCATTACATTCTGAAAGTATCTATCATTAATGAGAGTATTTCAAAAAATAATATTTAATAATAATGTCTTGTTTCTGAAAACGATAAACTATTGGACAAACCACGAATGTTACGATACTCATAACAATTCTAAATATGTTAATAGCTATAAGAATATAATGAATTAATAAAAATAAACATAAATGTCAAATTTATATGTTTACTTATAGATTTCTTTTGTTACAGGTAATGATTTCAATCTTCCCTTATTATCAACAAGGTGGTACCTAGGACGCATGTTCGTAAGATTAATATTTTAAATATTTTTACCATTTACGTAATAAATCGTTCTGCTTTTCGTCTGTTACTATACAGCTCAGAATATAAGATAAACTAATTTATATAATCATTGCGCACTAGTTGAGTTTACCTGTTTCATTTATTTACACTTTTCGAGTGAACCTTACTGAGTGCACACTTTCTTGCACTTACTATGATCGTCAGTTCTTGCCAGTGTAATCTATCAAATTAATATATTTTGATTTCTAAAAAGTATTTGTTGTAATTACAATGGATGTAAAAAGTCATCACAGTACGAATATTGTGTAGTGATATCCATTGCTACGTAACCTCTCTCTTTGACAGTGATAACTAACAAACTTGCTCAGGACTTTTGTAACATGTTTCATATAAAATGCACTACGCATGTGTTGTAAAAACAACTAATGACGTCAAATTGGACATGTTTTTCAAAAGATAAATTTTCAAGAGAAGCTAAAGGCCTTATCACACTACAATCATATCTCTGACTCTCTTTCGCTGACTTATTTTGTATGACCAACTCGATGTATCACACTGCAATTTCGAACAACCGTTGTCTCTAACTTTTAGTGGATTTTCATACTTGAAGTTGGTTATATGGTTTCTTTAATGACAACATATTACAAATATGTTTTGACATATCAAATTATTTCAAGTAAAATGAATGAAAACGATGGAAAATGCAATTGTGGGCAAGCATAATTTTATGCGCATCAAACAAAAAATTGTCAACTTCTGCAGTTATATTTGACTCCGTAAAGTTACATTCATGTACTTCAGAGACTGTTGCGCATGCGTGCTAGTGAAGTCAGCGGTAAATACTCAGAGGAAATGAAAATGTAACAGATTCCATTTCTTCTGACAACAGGATCCATGAATTCCTTGTAGCTATCACACTGGAATTAGCGATATGAACTGAAGTTATGAATAATAGCGTATGGTCCTAAAGTTGAGAAAATTTTTAGATACTGATACTTTTTTAAAACTTTTACTTTTTAAACTAATTATTACAACAATTAAACAATAAGTATAACAATTAATATTTAACATTTAAATTATTGATAATGGACCATTATCTTCAATGGCCCTTAATTTTCTTCTGACTTTCCCCATCATCCTCTGGACAACATCTGGATCGATATCTCGAATCTTTTGGCAAATACGACGTCGTAATTGTTCTTCATTTGCAGCTTCCCATCCCTTGTCGTACACTTTTCTGGTCATTATTGGCCAAAATACTTCTATTGCTCGAGTTTTAGGTATATTGGGAGGATTGTCCAATTTCGAAACAAAGTCCACGTTGTTTTCGTTATACCAGTCTCTAGTTATTCTGGCGTAATGGCATGAAGCTAGATCAGGCCAAAACATTCCATCATCATTGGCGTAATGTGTATTTAAAAATTGAAGCAATTTAGAGAGGCATCTTTGAATATAAAGTTGTGCAGTTAAGGCTTCTCCTACCAATGTCCGGCTGCGAGATATATCCGGCTTCAGAAATGGCACACCATACTAAAATTTTATCCTCAAATTTAGATTTACCTTTGAACTTGACATTGTCTGGTGTGTTTTCCATGTTATTAATATAAAAACCATCGTTTCCTTTCATCTCTGAATGAGACAGAGTAAAATATTTCTCGTCATCCATTACACTATTGAGTAAATGAATGCGCCTTAACGCATGGCAACATCTAGGGATTCTTTCTAATTGGGCCACGGTATATTTTGGTGCCTTTCTTCTTTTTCGAAACACCACGTCATTTCGAGAAAGTGTTCTAAAAACAGTGGTCTTCGAAACATCGAATCTTCTAGCTCGTTGTGACACTCCAACTTTGTCTTTAACGGCTGCAATTAATCTTTGTTCTCTCATGTGGCTCAAAATTTTTGGTCGACCACTTTTGGGCAAATTAACACAGGGTATACCTTCTTCACAATATTTTATTGTCCGATAAATTGTTGCCACAGAGATATTGTGCTCGCGATAAACTGCAACAATATCACACTTAGACATTCGCCCAACAAGATTGTAAATTTCTTTACGAAGCTTATATGACATTTTGCTGCATCAAATCGAAAAAACTAAACTGTCAAAATGAAAACAAGTTAATTGTGATATTTTGTTTCCAGTGACAATTTGATTAAACGTTATTTGGTATAAATACAAAACGTCTAAAAAAAATCTCAAAACATTAGGACCATACGGTATGTGACAAGTCAAAGATACTATTTCTAGAAGAACTGACGATCGTAGTAAGTGCAAGAAAGTGCGCACTGAGTAAGGTTCACGAAATGAGCGATAAATAGTCAGATGAAATGAAACCGATTCCATTTCATTTGTAGGCGTAACTATTACACTGTAATAAGTCAGCGGTATGAACCTAAGTCATGGATAGTGCATGACAACTCAGAAATCAGGGCCGGCCCGATAGGTGAGGCGGTGAGGCGACCGCCTCAGGCGCCGGATTGAAACAGGCGCCAAAACGACATACTAAAAATATACAACTTTAATAAACAGCCGAAATTTGTTTTAATAATTTAATGCACTTATAACATTTGTTCCTTTTTCTGCATTCTTGATGTTCAATGACTTTTTATATTTAAATATATTTTGAAATACATAGAAATTTCATGTTAACTAAGTCATAATTTTTCTCTTATACCCGTTGCCATCAGGGCCGCTCCGTGCGGGTGGGCAGGTTGTGCCCAGCCCAAAGGCGCCTAGACTTTGAGGCGCGCTGTTTCAAGACAGTAAAGCAAATAATAGTAAATTTTCATAAAATGCTGCTATTCGTAAAGAGAAAATTGCTATAAAACTTATAAATTAACGTGATAGAAGTGAAAATGTATTTTTTAATTTGTTTGCATTAGAGCTCTAGTTATAAGTAAAATAATTATCTTACCGATCGGTTCGTTATTATTCTAGCATTGTTATATTGAAATAATAATTATGAAAATGTTGTTTACAACAATGAATATATTGATTATAACTCAAGAATATTGATTACATGAATGGATCCCACAATCAATCCTATATTTAAATATCTACTATCATTTTGCGAAGAAACAAATGCACATAAATCCTGAAATCTGTTGTAAAATTGTTGATTACAACAAACGCTTTAGATTATAACCTATTGATTACAAGAATGAATCTAGGAAAATTTCATCAATGTATTAAATCTAGCATTTATGAAGAACAAAAAGTATAGTTTAAACTTTAATTTGCAAATTTTACATCATTAGGGGGAATGGGCGCTAAAATATAACATAACACAAACGCGCCATATATACCCACGGAGCGGCCCTGGTTGCCATATTAATTTGAATATGGTATTTCAAAATATTGGGATGGGTCACATGAAAATAATAAGTAGAGGTTAATTTTTTTTTTTTGCTCAATACAATTTTCGTTCTTGCTTCTATTGTTAATCAATAACAATATGAGTTCTTTAAAAAAAGGCGCCGTTTTGAAACTTGCTTCAGGCGCCACAAGGCATCGGCCCGGCCCTGTCAGAGATACTACTTCTATACTGTATTTGGTTTAAGATTGCAGTGGTGTGAAAATAGGAGCAGTTTGATCTTGTTGTTTGATTGGATAATATCGGGGTATTATCCAATCAGGAAACAAGATCAAACTTCTGCTATCTTTGCACCACTGCAATTTTAAACCAGATACAGTATAATGTGATAAGGCCTTAAGTCTATCAGAAATCAATTGAATACAGAATTTATATAAAATAAAGGTAGAATTATAAGTAAACAAAAATAGATGAAAATGAGCTGTCATGTACAGTTATTTGTTCGTGGAAGTAAACAAATAAAATGTCGTTTGCCATTGCCAATATGTATTATTGACAGAAACATTCAATATTTGTTTTATTTTTATTTTACATAATACATATACTTTTACTCTTTAAATTGTATTTCGATTATACCATTGCTTCCTTAACAAAATGCTCGAGATTTTAAAACGAAAAAAGAACAATAAATAATTTTTCTCCGTGATTTTTTAAATTGTGAATGTAAAAAAGGTAGAAAGACCAAATTAAATTCCTGTGTAAATAATTGCAACAATTCCTCTGCTAAACTTTGTCCCACTTTGCCCTCATCGCATAATCTTGCGATAATTTGTTTAATTTGAATTGTAGCTTCGCAGAAGTTGGGTATTAATTATATAAGATTTTTAATTTGGTGGTTTCCGCGCCAACTTGTTAAATACTTTTTCATGAAAAGTGAAACTGGGACGGAAGAAGAGTCCATTTAACCCTAGCTGAGAAAGACGGGATGGAATGGGGACATAGAGCAATTAGTTAAGTGCTGTGCTACAACGGATTTCTTTATTCCACAACTTTTTTACGTTTTAATCTCGACTTCTAAACGCGACCAACATAAAAATTCTCATTGCACTATTTGCCTGATTACAACTTGAAATACAATTTCAAGAGCTGACAACAAAATACGGAAATAAATCGGAATCTAATCTGTTTTATCAAATTTAAACTAAAATACTACTACATTTTACGATTATTTCTAAGATTATATTTACCTAAGCAATCATTGTAAGAAATGGTAAACATCTCCTATAAATCATAAAAATAACATTGACATATTTGGTACGTTCTATCGGTGTCAAAAATCTTCCTACTTCTTCTAGTAGAACCTCAATGATTGTTCTTTTGCGTCAATAAAATCTGAATATTACTACGAATCATTCCAACTTCAGAGCTGGAGGCGCTGGTAGGAAGATACATAGAGTGAGATAAATTCAAAATTTTACTAGCCGACTGTCGCGCATACCTTTCTGTTACATTTGTGAATGTTCAGATTAGACTGTGTTCAACAAAAATACCTCCTTTACGTTTTTATTATTTAATATATTTTTATATAATTATAATCTCTGTAATATTTGCATAACTACATTTTGAAGATTCAAAATAAATATACAAAGTTGTCTTTAGTTGTTAATTAACAATAACTCATAACCACTGCCACTTTTCTAACGTATTTATTTTTTACTTGACAGTTATTTGCTACTGAGCGTTCTATTGCTTTAAGAATATTCTTATTCTAGTAGGAATATTTCTGACACCGATAGAACGTACCTATTGACATTGACAGATATGTATATTTAAAATGTCAAATCTAATTTTTGTTTTTGTCTAAAATGTTAGTCACACTTCTCGAATTTCGCGATACTTAACGGAAACAGAGTGAGCCATAAGAATAACTTCACTAATTTCGCCTGAATTTGGGCTGCGAACGAAATGCAAAAATATTAAATATCATGCACTGCTGTCGAATGTCAACTATCTTTTTCTAAATGCGTTAGTAAGACAAAGATGAAGCTATTAGACAAAGGTATTGAAGATAGAATGTAGAAAACCATAAGTAAGACAGAGATAAATATACAATTACTTGTTATTTTGTGGTTCAGAAATCAATGACGTGAGGGTCAAGTGAAAAAAATCAGTGTGTAAATGATAATAGCTTTTATTCGTTAAAAACAGTTATATTTTATTATATTACAAAATAAATGAGTTTTATACAACATCAATCATCGAGGCACGAAGTTATTCTGTTCCGTGCATTTCTGCCACACAGAGACATCTCCCTAGTTCTCATACTGCCAGCGACATCTCTTGTTCATAAAGCATAGCACGTTCACCGAATCACCACTTGGACTCATAGATGGCGACATGAGTTCGGCTAGCGCTAACATTCACGAAAGATGACTATTCAAGGTCATTTGTAAGCCGTCTGATATAATATTACTTGCAGATAACTTCATTGCATCTCGTTTGCATAGGCGTGCAACATGAAATATTTATGGACACATTTTAACTGAAAAAATAAGAGTAATTCATTTGAAAATATGTTTCATTTTAAATGATGCCTTTCTGAAAGATTTATGTTCTTCACTTATGTTTTTGCAAAATACAAAAACATAGACTTAACTTATAAACCAAAGAATAATAATTTGATTTAAACGTCAACGCCACTGGGTAAATATTAGCACAGAGGGCAGTGTAGTAGATAATTAGGTACCTGCAATTCTACAATATATGGCATTATTATTTATAGTGTGTTAGAAAGTAATGCCACTATTTATGTATATCTGTCACACCACATAAGTTAAATAGACATAGGTCAAATAATTCTTCTCTTTCTAATACAAAATGTTGCTAAGCTACTGCTATAAAGTGATGTGTATTATTTCTCCGAACAAATGACCTTGAATAGTCATCTTTCGTGAATAATAGGGTCTATTTATTTATTATTACACTCTCGTATGATAAATAGATATTTAGATGCATATTTGACATGTATCTCAAACAAATTCTCACACATGTATCTAAATGTGAACATACCTTAATTCTCAGTAGTTCTAGCGTAACCCTCCTATATTTATTTCATTGAAAGTTATTCTAAAAACATGAAGCTGATATATTTTTGACCGATATTGTATGTACTCTTTTATGTACAGCATTGTGCTAAACTTAAAAACAATAGCTGTAATATAGTACATGTGTTCTTTTTTCCTGAAAAACTGAAAATAGAAAGCTGAAAATAAAATGAAAATTATGTATGTTACACATCAAATATATTTCCAAATATAGATATATTTTTATAATTGATATTCATTTTATTTAACTGAAATATATAAATGTTACATGATATTTACGTTAATATATTATAAATTTCAGAATGTATAATCAAAAATTTAATTTGAAACATATATTTCTACTCTAATATGTAAATTTTCATCACATAAACTTTTCCTGTAGATGTAGAAAATTCTTTCTCTCAATAATTGTTGTTTCCAAATGTTTCTCCCAGGTAACACTGGTGACAGTCTATTATTACGTCGCGTCTTCTTCTGATTCGTTCATTATATTGTCGATTGCAGCGCCATCGCCTCGTTCGTTGTTTCGATTTCCTACAATTTCAGTTCCACGAGTTTTCAATATCTGAAAGGTTTCCAATTGAAAGAAAATGATTGTCTCTTGAAAATAGAAATGATTTTTCATGAAAATACCAACAAATTGAAACTGTAATTATTCATTTATATGCGAGACATGATTTGGTATGGAATCATTGGCAGATTTTATGCTGCAATTTCAATAAAATTTTATTGTAATAGTCGGACATTGAACTTTATTTATAGCCGGAAAATTAACAATTTATATAAATATTATAAATAGTTTATCATAACGGTTGTCCCAATAATAGGCCGGATTTAATTTTAAAATAAAACATATCTTTTCTGTGTTTAATTTATCATTTTTATTAAATATTATTACTACACATGTCTTTGTCCTGGTTTTCGTATATTTCAAAACTAGAATCAGTAGAAAATGGAGTGGGTGTATAAAGGAATCTATAGGCACCAATTCCACTATATTTCAAGCAGAGATTTACACAATAAATCTGTGTCTTCAAATAAACGTAAACCAAGGTCTCTAAGGAGCAACAATCAACATAATGTCAAACAGCCATGCTGCTTTAAAGGCACTACTATCCATTTCATTTAAATTTATTATTTTATATGTCATCATCTTTACCGATATCTGCGTACAAAACAGATTGGCACACCCAGGAATGGGTAATATGCCGTGATGATATATTTATTTTATTTTTATTTTATATAAAAAATGAATTTTGAATCAACATGCCAAATTTCCTTTTTACCTTCCGTCACCTTTAGGTAAGGAAGGTATTGTCTTTAGTCAAAAAATTCGGTGGTGAGTTTTTGATGAATAAGCACGTTTTAGGGTCCCTAGAATACGATTTTACTATTTTTACAATGATGTCTGTGTGTGTGTGTGTGTGTGTGTGTGTGTGTGTGTGTGTGTGTGTGTGTGTGTGTGTGTGTTTGTGTGTGTGTGTGTGTTTGTGTGGGTGTCTGTGTGTGACAAAATTTTCTAATGCGGTAACTCTAATACTACAATTGCAAAAATTATAATTCTTTCGTATTCCTCTTCGTTACATCCATGTGAAGAGCTGATTAGATTTTGGTTATAATTGGTCAACCGGAAGTACCCTCATTTGAAGATTTTAACAGTTTTTCTTGAAAAAACGATGTTAAAAATCATTTTTTCACATTTAATGTTATTATAAATATTAAAAAATTATTTATTCTCTATACGATTTGAATGCATTTTATACTTCATATTAAATGGACATAGAGTTAAAAAATCTGATGTGGCCAGCACATTACCTTCCGTCAGTTCTATGTATTTTGTAAAAATGTCATACAGAAAGTTCCTTGAAAAAGATTATATTTCTTGTACACTACCTTAAGGCAGTTGTATGTATTTTATACCAAACAGAAACTTTCTAACAAAAGATCCTATATTTCCAGTAAAATTATAACATAAACATACTGTCAACTACACTTGACACTGACACCTTTCAATCAGAATTTTCTATTTTCTTAATGTAGCAGCTGTTTCCAGAGTTATAGCAAAGCTGACTAATATACGTGGTATTTAATGTCTTTATAATTTTTTAACTCTATGTCCATTTAATATGAAGCATAAAATGCATTCAAATTGTATAGAGAATAAATAATTCTTTAATATTTATAATAACATTAAATGTGAAAAAATGATATTTAACATCGTTTTTTCAAGAAAAACTGTTAAAATCTTCAAATGAGGGTACTTCCGGTTGACCAATTATAACCAAAATCTAATCAGCTCTTCACATGGCTGTAACGAAGAGGAATACGAAAGAATTATAATTTTTGGAATTGTAGTATTAGAGTTATCGCATTAGAAAATTTTGTCACACACAGACACACACACACACACACACACACACACACACACACACACACATACATACACACACACACACACACACACACACACACACACACACACACACACACACACACACACACACACACACACACACACACACACACACACACACACACACACACACACACACACACACACACACACACACACACACACACACACACACACACACACACACACACACACACACACACACACACACACACACACACACACACACACACACACACACACACACACACACACACACACACACACACACACACACACACACACACACACACACACACACACACACACACACACACACACACACACACACACACACACACACACACACACACACACACACACACACACACACACACACACACACACACACACACACACACACACACACACACACACACACACACACACACACACACACACACACACACACACACACACACACACACACACACACACACACACACACACACACACACACACACACACACACACACACACACACACACACACACACACACACACACACACACACACACACACACACACACACACACACACACACACACACACACACACACACACACACACACACACACACACACACACACACACACACACACACACACACACACACACACACACACACACACACACACACACACACACACACACACACACACACACACACACACACACACACACACACACACACACACACACACACACACACACACACACACACACACACACACACACACACACACACACACACACACACACACACACACACACACACACACACACACACACACACACACACACACACACACACACACACACACACACACACACACACACACACACACACACACACACACACACACACACACACACACACACACACACACACACACACACACACACACACACACACACACACACACACACACACACACACACACACACACACACACACACACACACACACACACACACACACACACACACACACACACACACACACACACACACACACACACACACACACACACACACACACACACACACACACACACACACACACACACACACACACACACACACACACACACACACACACACACACACACACACACACACACACACACACACACACACACACACACACACACACACACACACACACACACACACACACACACACACACACACATACAGACATCATCGTAAAAATAGTGAAATCGTATTCTAGGGACCCTAAAACGTGCTTATTCATCAAAAACTCACCACCGAATTTTTTGACCAAACACAATACCTTCCTTACCTAAAGGTGACGGAAGGTAAAAATTATAAAGAAATTAAATATCATATATTAGCCAGCTATGTTATAAGTCTGGAAACAGCTGCTACATTAAGAAAATTCTAATTGAAAGCTGTCAGTGTCAAGTGCAGTTGACAGTATGGTTGTGTTATAATTTTACTGGAAATATAGGACCTTTTGCTTTCTGTATGGAATTTGTATAAAATACATTCACCTACCTTAAGGTAATGTTCAAGAAATTAAATCTTTTGCAAGGAAGTTTCTGTATGACATTTATACAAAATACATAGAACTGACGGAAAGTAATGTGCTGGCCTCATCAGATTTTTTTAATTTCATACATATTGACATTTGACTAGACACCAATGAATTTGAACATTTCTTCCAACACGCTAAAATGGGTGTCATTTTATATATATATATATATATATATATATATATATATATATATATATATATATATATATATATATATATATTTATATATATATATATATATATATATATATATATATATATATATTTATATATATATATATATATATATATATATATATATATATATATATATATATTGTCATTATATTTATATTATTTAACTTAAAAATATGAAAATTAGTATAATTACGATTTGTCTATATCCATCCTTAGGTAGCGGGCAGTTCTTGTTACAATTCGTTATCTGTTATCAGTAATTTTTCATGCAGTTTTAAAGTACGCATGTCGTACTGAAAATGCAAGAGAAAATTTCCTAGTCATGATATGGCAATGCATCAAAAAGCTTCGGGAGTTTCTCTTAATGACGATTTACGCGAAGATCGGCCAATTTCTGCAATTACGGATGAAAACATAGCTGCCATTCGTACAATTATTAAAGAAGACAACCGTGTCACATATAGAATTATACGGGCTACTTTGTGCATTGGAATGGCCACTATAAATTAAATTTTGCTCAATCATCTAAAAGGCAGGAAAGTTTGTTACCGTTGGATGATCAAAAGCAACATCGTGTGGAGTGGTGCATTAAAACATTTAAAAAGTACAACGAAGGTAAATCTAAAGCAGTTTATGATATTATAACAGGTGATGAATCATGGATGTATGCATTTAAACCTGAAACAAAACGACAATCAGCTCAATGGGTCTTTCCAGCAGACCCCAAGCTTGTCTAAGTAAAACGAGTTCGAAGTATTGATACAAAAATGATTGTCTCCTTTTTTTCTCAAAATCTAATCCTACTGTCAATGTTGTATTAGAATATAGGAAAATAGTAACTTTTAATTGGTACATAACAATTTGTTTGCCACGGCTGTTTGAAAAAGTGCGTAAAAATAGGCCTCGAAGTAAACTAGTATTGCATCAGGACAATGCATCCTCACATACTGCTGCGCCAACTAAAGCCTATTTAAAAGAATCAAAGGTGGAGTTACTGGAGCACCCACCATACAGTCCTTGAACCTTATGATTTCTTCCTATTTCCTAAATTAAAGCAAATAATGTGTGGTTTCCTATATACAAGTGCAAATGAAGCGGTTGAAGCCTTCGAAACATGGTCTCTCAAGAAGAATGGATTTTTTGCTTTAACAATTGATTTTATCGAATGCATAAATGTGTTGAGTTAAAAGGAGAGCATTTCGAAAAGCAATAAAAAATAATTTCTGGAAATTTTTGTTTTTTATCAATAGTTTGCAGAAACTTTCGGTGCTACCCTAGTGTAGAAATAGTGATGCACGACGAGGCGAGAGTACTCTCGTATCTCGCCTCGTTTCGTTGCATTATGCGAGACGAGAACGAGAGCGAGATTGCAGTTTAAAATTCGAGGCGAGATCGATATAACAATTGCGAGAAGCGAGAAATCTCGCGAGAATCTCGCAATAAAAAGTATTTGTAACTTTATAGCTTTGATTCACAAATTCAATGAAAAATGCGCCGTACAGGGAGTGGAGTCAACGCTAATTCATGCATAGAACACGTAAATTTGAAAATTATATGAATTCACTATATATTTTCAGTCTATCTAGAGTCGATTAGTATCGGTCTCAGAGCGAGGAGATGCAAAAATAAAGACAAAATCGGTATTGCATCCAATAGAACTAGTTTTTCTTCAATATTTCAGCTCCTACTTCACCCCAGTTAAACCACGGTTAATAAAACTCTTGTCGCTTCTGAAAAGTAAAGGATGTTATATTAAGCGTCGATGGGAGCCAACAGGGAGAGAAACGGAGTGATTGGTTGCCGTCGGGTTACCAGTGTAGCGATTTTTTATGACTTAATCTTATTTAAATAGTGGCATATATTTAATGAAAAAGTGTAGGTACTTTTAGTTACAAAAAAAAAATTTTTAATGTTTAATTCGTTTTACTGATGACAGAATGTGTTAACAGATGTTCGTATTGAAATAGTTTAGAGATCACAATTTGATGATAAATTTGATATTTTAGAGGTAAATTAAATTATTTACTAACATCACATTTTCTGGTGTCCGTAAATGAATAAACATTATGTTCGTATTGAAATAATTTCGTGACCAGAATTTAGTGTTTCGTCTCTTTATTATAGTTATACGACTGCAAATACATGGAAGACGGTGCTATTGGTGCGAACTTGTCTCTTGTAGTTAAACAATTACGTAAATACGTAGTGCGCAAGCGCTTATTTTAATAGCGAGACTCTCGTGCGAGAACGAAATGACACCCAAAAAAATATGTGAGAACGAGAGCGAGATCGAGATTACAGATCCGAAAACGAGACGAGATCAATATTTTATATTTCTCGTCTCGTCTCTCGTCTCGCCTCGCGTGCATCACTATATAGAAACAATTTATTTGAATTTTCGTTTCATATTTTAGTACAGGTGTAAATATGCTTCTTAAAGCCCTCAACTAATTAATAATAATAATAAAATGGTGTAAAATATGGGGTCTCATGGCCGTGTACCTACATGTCTGGTCGGGCATCTGGGGATCTGGGTTTGATCCCGATTAACGTCAAAAATTATTTCGAATTATAATTGGTACAAAAGTGACCCCTGTGGTACACTTTCCACGCCAGCAATGAGTGCCCGTGAGGTGACACCTGGTACGAATATGTCATCATCATTACCGATATCTAATATCTGTGTACAAAGCAGATTGGCACACATAGCATTGGGTAATATATACTGTGATGTATATTATTTATTTATTTATTTTATTTATGGTGTAAAATAACGGAATTTTTGCACAAAGCAATTTATTTTTGTACTTCGTGATAAACAAACACTTTTTTTCTGTTTTTTCGGAAGCGCGTGGTTATTTAAATTTCCTTGTATCCTTGTGTCTCGAGCTTTATTGTCTGATACATGATCTCCTCTTCAAACAGTCTTCCTCTGTTCCTCTCGTTGTTTCTGTGTTTGTTGCTCTTGGTGGTTCGGTTAAGTAAATATCGTCATCGATTTTATGCGCGCCTTTCATTCCCTTCTACTCTACATTATAAGATGAATCAAGATGGAAGCAATTCGGATATTTGCAGACAACAAATATTGTCAGTTTTTCTTTATATTGTTCTACATTTCAAACGGACAAACGCTACATTTTTTTTTCTCATATTTAAATAAAAAAGACTCCATTTGGAAAATTACTTCCAATATAATTTAAACAATAAGAAAATAAAATTAATAATATGTTAGATTAAGCTGGTATGATGGCAATAGCATATGTCACATAAGTATTCGGAAAAATTTTGAGTGGACAATACTTAGGCCAGTCGACGAAGGGTTTATTGTGGAAATGGCGACCCCGGATTTTGCCGCCATTTTGAAAAAACCACTTGACATTTTTATTGATTTTTGTTAATATTTCGGTTTGAATCAACTTTAGAGCAAAATACTAAGTTACTGAAAATAAAGTAGATAAAATTGTCTACAAAAAATGACTCATACTTTTTACTTCCTTGTACGAAGTAAAGGAAGTATTGTAATCGCGAAAAAATTCGGTTTTGAGATTTCAACGGAAATATCCATTTTGACCATCCCTGAATCCATTTTGACTAATTTCGTCGTGACGTCTGTACGTACGAACGTACGTGCGTATGTATTTCGCATAACTCAAAAACGGTAAGCCGTAGAAAGTTGAAATTTTGTATTTAGGACTGCTATAACATCTAGTTGTGCACCTCCCTTTTTGATCATTACATAATTTTTAGAAATGGTACTTTATTTGAAGCCTATAATCGATTTTAATGAAAAACTATCTTAAAATATAATCTAACACTTTACAAATTTGGTATATAAGACTTTTATGTCAATTAGAATAACATAGTGGATTTTGGTTAAAACAGGCTAACCGGAAGTGACATATTACCTGAAGTTGTTAACAGTTTTTCTTCAATAAAATGGTTTCATTTTGATTTTAGAAATAAATGCTTCAAATAAAATTATTAGAGAATTAAATTCTGTGTCTAGCACATCAAGTATTATTAAATTAGCCCTTCGTATAAGCGAGATATGTATATTTAAAACATATAATTTTTGGTTTTTGTAATGAAGCTTGCTATGGATTAGAATAAAATTTTTTAAAAAAAATAAAAAATAAATGCTTATGTCAAATTACGTCAAATACGTGCAATTTTATACTTCATATTGGTCTTGTGTACAAGGAAGTTGTGTGGTGTCCACATCAGATTTTTTCTTTATTGAAAGCGCGCAGCGTATACAGAGTGCAACAGCTAATCGAGCTCAAATAATTTCTATATTATTAAACATACAATAAAATACTATAAGAAATCTTATAAAAGACCAAGGGGGACATCTAATTAAAGAAGAAAATATTTTTTTTAACCAGTGGTTCTCAAGTTACACCACGAAGTTATATTTTCTTAAATGGGATGGTATATATTTTTTAAATGGGTTGCTATATATTTTTCAGGTCCATTCGATAGAGTATTTCTTTCTGAATTCAAACATGCAATAAATTTATATCTTTACATAACAAGAATATTGAGAAATATTCAATTAAAATTTAAATAAATTTTATCTTTACAGTTATTTTTCAGTAAGCTATGTATTAAAAACAACAAATATATGCTGCCTTCCGTCATTTTTAGGTAAGGAAGGTATTGTCTTTGGTCAAAAAATTCGGTGGTGAGTTTTTGATGAAGCACGTTTTGGGGTCCCTAGAATACGATTTTACTATTTTTATGATGATGTCTGTGTGTCTGTGTGCCTGTGAGCGCGCGCGCGCGTTTGTGTGTGTGTGTGTGTGTGTCTGTGTGTGACAAAATTTTCTAATGCTATAACTCTAATACTACAATTCCAAAAATTATAATTCTTTCGTATTCCTCTTCGTTACATCCATATGCAAAGCTGATTAGATTTTGATTATAATTGGTTAACCGGAAGTACCCTCATTTGCAAATTTTAACATTTTTTCTTGAAAAAACGATGTTAAATATTATTTTTTCACATCTATATATATATATATATATATATATATATATATATATATATATATATATATATATATATATATATATATATATATATATATATATATACATTATAAATATTGAAGAATATTTTATTCTCTATACGATTTGAATGCATTTTATACTTCATATTAAATGGATATAGAGTTAAAAAATCTGATGTGAACACCACACGACTTCCTTGTACGCAAGATCAATATGAAGTATAAACCCAATTATAAAATTGCACGTATTTGACGTAATTTAACATTAACATCTATTTTTTTTATATTTTTGTTATTTTTTGTCGAAATCCATAGCAAGCTTCATTACAAAAACCAAAAAATATATAAGTTTTAAATATACAACATATCTCGCTTATACAAAGGGCTAATTTTATAATACTTGATGTGCTAGTCGCAGAATTTAATTCTCTAAAACTGTTATTTGAATCATTTATTTCTAAAATCAAAATGAAACCATTTTATTCCAGAAAAACTGTTAACAACTTCAAGGAATATATCACTTTCGGTTAGCCTGTTTTAACCAAAATCTACTATGTTATACCAATTGACATAAAAGTCTTATGTACCAAATTTGAAAAGTTTTGGATTATATTTTATAATAGTTTTTCATTGAAATCTATTATAGGCTTCAAATAAAGTACCATTTCTGGAATGACCAAAAAGGGAGATGCACAACTAGATGTTATAGCAGTCCTAAATACAAAATTTCAACTTTCTACGGCTTACCGTTTTTGAGTTATGCGAGATACGTACGTACAGACGTCACGACGAAATTAATCAAAATGAATTCAGGGATGGTCAAAATGAATATTTCCGTTGAAATCTGAAAACAGCTGCTATATTATGAAAATTCTGATTGAAAGGTGTCAGTATCAAGTGCAGTTGACAGTATGTTTGTGTTTTAATTTTACTGGAAATATACAATCTTTTGCTAGAAACTTTCTGTATGAAATTTGTATAAAATACATGCAACTGCCTTAAGGTAAATGTACAAGAAATAGAATCTATTGCAAGGAACTTTCTGTATGACATTTACACAAAATACATAGAACTGACGGAAGGTAATGTGCTGGCCACTGGCCACATCAGATTTTTGGAGGACAATTTTATTTACTCTATTTTCAATACCTTGATATTTTGCTCTAAAGTAGATCTAAACCGAGGTATTCACGAAAATCAATAAAATTGTCTTTTTTCACGTGGTTTTCTTTTCAATATGGCGGCAAAATCTGGGGAAGGCTAGAGGGTGCAAAATTAGTATCTCTTTTTGTAGGTTCAAATTAAGAGAATATAATTAATTCCAGGTTGCCACCATTTATTTTCACAATAGCATTTTTTAAACGCTCTGCCGACGGGCCTAATTGTTGTTTTTAAGGGAAGTATATTTAAGTCTGCTTATACTACAACAATTAATTCACTTTTAATATAGAGCTAGTTCCCGTTTTCTTCTATACGACGAAGTTTAGGTCTGACTTGCCCCATAAATCTTTGGCTGGTTTTAAAATTTATTTTTGAAAAATCCTGCGTCTTAATAGGGGTTTCCACTATTTTTTTATTTTTTTATATGTTATTCCTCATGAAAACTTATATCTATTAGAATAAATAAAACATATTTATTATAACAGGTTTTCTGTAAAAAAATTATTGAAAACAGTATTTTTTGCAACTCGTTTGAACGGCCATTTTTACCGCCCCGGCAGCGCGTAAATGCCCGGCTAATGTAGCCAATGCTTAACAGATGGTGTATGATGGTCTGTGCTCTAGAGTCAGTAGTGGCGTCATCTGTCAATTGATGGTGTACTAACACTCTCCTATTACAGTTTTCTTGAACAATGCATAGAGGTGGGGATGGGAGTTTTCACCAAACAATGTTTTATTTCAAACATTTCAAATATTTATTTATTGTTCATTTAACAGTATGAAAAATATGATTTACTGATAATACCTTACTTTATACAATATGTTGACGCTGTGCTCGAACGTTCTAAGTTTAAAAATCAATTCTGTAATAATTTTAAGAAATGAAGTAATTGCACCCCCTTGCACTCGTCTCCAAGTCTATAGGAATACTAACTTGTTTACAAAAATTTTTAAAGGTAGAAAAATAACAGGTAGTGAAGGCGCTCACCCTCCCCAAACCTGACAATTCTTAGAATTATAGAACTGAACTTCGAATCTTTCGAGCACGACGTCAAGACAATAAGACTTACAAATTATTTGGAAAGGTAAATTATATCATACAAAAGAAAGTTGTATACTTTGAACCTCAAAATAATAAAAATAACGAAATTTGCTTAATCTAATTAAAAAATTGACAATATCATCACATAAAACAAATAGATCTGTCTGTTTCTCCGTGTTAAATAGGATTACTCTAGTAAAAATTATGCCATTTGGCATGGCATGTGGCATATGACCAGTATTATTTACTAAAAATTTTAAACTAATTATCATATATTGGTATGATTAAAATGCAAGGGAATTTGTTAGTTTATTCATAGTTTAAACGAATCGCTCCTGTAAATACTACCAATCATAGATAATTTTATATTAATAATAATAAATTACATGACAAAGAAAAATATTTTTACACACAAAATAGATATTTTTCAAATGAATAAGTTTCAAGTATACTAGCATACATAATTTATAATTTAGTTTGTTACGAACCTAGTCAAAAATTCCAAATCCCTCGTCGACTGAACATCTGGGTAATATTAAGGCTTTCTTTCGTGGAATATTTGTATCCTGGTTTTTCCACAAATATTCTTTTACGGCCGTTTCAAGTTGTAAATAACTATAGGCAAAGGCATAACTTCTGGTAATCCCTTGAATACGCTGTTGGAGATTTACTAAATACCTTACAAATATTTAATCCACGAAATACAATAATCTATTAAATACGTATACCTTAGAAAATACTTTATCAATATAACATACGGCAAACAATAATAATTGTATTGTATTCACAATTTTAACTAGTTTAGAATATCTACTAACCTTCAATATTTTTTAAATATAATGTTCTAATTTGAATGTGCTGCCATCTATTATCACATAGGAAGATATTGAATGTATTTGATGTATGTAGGTAAAATCGAATATTGTAAACTACTCCCATCACACACACATATATTGCCGGATAACATAGAAACTAAAATCGATCCGGACCGTGACGTCACTGGCTGGCAGCGTTTCAAGCGTAGTAAATTGTTTTCATTCATTTTTTAAAAAATGGAAACATATTTAACCATTTAATTAGTGTTTTCAGAAATGTTTTATGATATATTTTAGTGTAATAGTGTTATTTTTCACTATTTTGATTACGGTGGAAACCCCCATTGTTTTCATTTGGTGCTCTTAGGCATTGTTTTACATCTTTCTTATAAATCCAAAAAAAAAAAAATTAAAACTCGAATAAAACTGCTGTCTCAAATACCTTATATGATAAACGTCATAATTTCAAAAGCAACAATTATTTAGTACTTCTCATTTCAATTTCAAATCCGTGCATCTAATCCTTGTCATATTTTTAATTTAATTCATGTGGTTGTGAAGGAAATTTCGCATAAAAGTTGCGTACGCGCGAACGTGTGACTATGTATATGTTTTATGCATGAGGCCCTTACAGTAAGCCCTACATACATGTCATAAGCGAATCACGCCCAAATGCAAATAAACATGGATTATAATACTGGCAAAGCCACATAGATAGGGTTATTATACCCAAAATAAATAATAAATTAAATTAAAGAGCTTTTAGCAGACA
This sequence comes from Harpalus rubripes, assembly GCA_963082715.1. NCBI lineage: Eukaryota > Metazoa > Arthropoda > Insecta > Coleoptera > Carabidae > Harpalus > Harpalus rubripes. The sequence continues at coordinate 47,642,189 of OY720456.1, read as the reverse complement.
ACCTTACTCCTTTTTTATCTTCCGTCACCTTTAGATAAGGAAGGTATTGTCTTTGATCAAAAAATTCGATGATGAGTTTTTAATCAATAAGCACGTTTTAGGGTCCCTAGAATACGATTTTACTATTTTTGCGATGATGTTTGTGTGTATGTGTGTGACGATTTTTTTCTCCGTCGATAACTCCAACACTACAATAGGGGATTACAGCTCAACCGAATTAAGAGAAATTAGTAAAAAATAGTGAAAGTAGATGCTTAATAATGAATATTAATAAAAAAATAAAATGATATAATTGAAATACTTCGAAAATAAGGGGGTTTTTATTTTAGCAGCTCGTAACTCATATAAAATCCATACATATTATTTTGATTGGCGACTCAAAGACCACCTATATATATATATATATATATATATATATATATATATATATATATATATATATATATATATATATATATATATATATATATATATATAACGAATACCGAGTTAGGGGTGGAGTCTACTACCAATGGAAGTAGGCAAATTCAAATAGCGGACACGTGGCTACCAGTCCAGTACTGCAATTGTCAAACAGTTTTTATTTGAATATAAATTTCTTCTTAAACTTAATAATTTTGATACACTTGCAATTAAAAAGCACGTAGACTTGTACAGTGTTACAATATTAATTAGTTTTTTAAAAATATAAATTAAGAAGAAAACAGTTTTATATAAAAACTTATATTCGTGACGTCACATCTATATTTTCAAACTTCGGGGGATCATAACTCGCTTATTAATAGGAATTTTTTCACCATTCTAAAAAAATATCATTCTTTCGTATTCCTCTTCGTTACATCCGTATGAAGAGTTGATTAGATTTTGGTTATAATTGGTCAACCGGAAGTACCTTCATTTGAAGATTTTAACTGTTTTTCTTGAAAAATCGCTGTTAAATATCATTTTTTCACATTTAATGTTATTATAAATATTAAAGAATATTTTATTCTCTATGCGATTTAATTACATTTTATACTCTATATTCAGTGGATATTGAGTTAAAAAATTATAAAGAAATTAAATTTCATAAAGCAGCCAGCTATGCAATAACACAGCTAATATAAATTTAAAAAATCTGATAGACAGATGTCAATGTCAAGTGCGATTGATATAGTATGTTTGTGTTATAATTTTACTGCAAATATGGAATCAATTCTAAGAAACTTTCTGTATGGAATTTGTACAAAATACATAGAACTGAGGTAAGGTAATGTGCTGGAAATATTGGTCCGTATTCTCACCTTTTGAAGTAGCGCTACTTCCGGAAAATCGCTACTTGAACTGTCAAATGTCAACTTTAATCTTACAAATTAAAGAAATAAAAATAAATTAAATTATAAATACCACTTATTTGAAATATTATACATTTAATTTATTAAAAAATGTAACCTATTCTTGTCTATTCATAAAATAAAATTTAAAATTCGAAAAATCGCTACTTCCGAAGTAGCGCTACTTCAAGAGGTAAGAATACGGGCCATAGAGTCTTTCCCAAGAAACTATCTGTATGGAATTTTTATAAAATACATAGAACTGACGGAAGGTAATGTGCTGGCCACATCAGATTTTTTAAATTTAAGGTAATCAAAGAAACAACTTATTAGATTACTTATAGATTATACTTGTTTTTATGTTAGGTTAAAAACTTAATTAAATTTTGAGCACATTTGATTTATTTTAATGATCCCGCCAGGTGTATATTGGAATAGTTACATTTTGAAATTGCAGGGTTGTTTGTCGTGTTCATGTTACTGTTTGCGTCTTCCTGTGTCCCTTGTGATGTGGGACCAGAACTTTGTCCGACACTAATTACTGACCACACGCCACTAACCCCAAACTCATTTTATATCGATTTATCTTAAGCCAACACACGCGACACTAGACACTAGACCAACTCATGTTCATCTTGTTTCACAAATTATTGTCCACAAACCAGTATGGCCCAAACTCATATTAGCAGGGCCGCTCCGTGCGGGTGGGCAGATTTTGCCCCGCACAAAGGCGCCTGACCATAAGAGGCGCCATTTCAAGACAGTGTATAAAAATAATAGTAATTTTTTGCAAACCGGGTTTATTTTGTTAATTTGTTTGCATTAGAGCTCTAATTATAAGTTATAAGCACAAGTAAAATAATTTACCTACCAAACCGATATTTTTCTAGCATTTTTATATTGAAATAATAATAGTGAACGTGTTGATTACAACAAAGAATATTTTGATTATAGCTCAAAAACATTGATTACAAGAATGAATCCAACAATGAATTTAGTAGAAAAAAGTAAAATAAATATCCTGCTAAACGGATAATTTTCTGGCATTATTCTGTTGCAATCTATAACTTTCAAATTGTTGATAACAACAAACGATTTTCATTGTAATCTAATAATATTGATTACAAGAATGAATGTAACAAAGGATATTTCATCAATATTTTAAATATAGTATTTTTCGAAAAATGAAAAGTATAGTTTATACTTTAAAGCGTGTGTTAAATAGCAATTTAGGTTTATGTACCGGGGGAGAAAAGGGGTGTCGTTTGGGCTCTAAAACAAAGCGCCTTTTATCCATGGAGCGGATGGTGAGAAATTTCTATAAATTTCTGTCGACTAATTTAAAATACAGAATTTAAACTTACAAAAACTGAATATGTTATTCAAGTATTCCGCTATTTAATATTGGGTTACATAGGGCCGGATTATCCATAAGGTAATATAGACAATATAGACAGTTGCCTAGAGGCGTCGACGGCTTGGGGAGCGCCGGCGACGAACAAAAACAACAAATTTTTATTATTGAAAATAATCAACAAAAAAATAATAACAAAGAGTCATAATACCAATCTTAATTCTATTAGGCATTGTACACATTTTCCTGTTAGTATGGGGCAATGGGGTCAAACTATAGCTAGTAGATAAATTACAGCTGACTCATCCACCATTGTGGAGCCACTTAAATCATTGAATATCAATGTTACAGTATTATTAATCATAGAAATTATCCATAATAACGGGTTGTTCTGCTCCAAACTGTGCAAATCATTTAAGAAATGGTTATAATTTTTACAGGTACTTATGCAATTCATATATTTTTTTATTATTTTAAATAAGTATAAAATGGCAAATATGGAAGTTCATAATTTACTGCATTGATTTTGGCACCAATATGGCGGACGAGTCAGCTATGTATTATCTAGTAGCTGTAGGTCAAATCACATTTTCCAATTTTATTTTTTTCTTATTATTTTTTTTCAAATGGCGCTACAATTTTGCGACCTTGTGTAGTCTCTCCCGTGCTGTGTACAAAATTATGACGTCACAAAATCAGACTCAAAGTGTTTATAAAGAAAATCATGAATGAAAAGTATAATAATATAAAATATTTTTGATGAATATATGCATAATATTAGGTACATTTTTCATTTATGAACGCACTGAATTTTTACGAATTTGCTTTTCATTATGCCAAAAGTAAAGGGTATCTAAAGAAGCTAAATGTAGTCTAGAAAATTACCTTTAAAATACCGAACTATCATCACTAGTCATTTGGCCCACAATTTTTTTAAAGTTTAAATCTACATTTAAAGTTGCCGAAAGAATTTTGTTTGTATCCATTTGTGTAGATTTTATAATTTGTTGAAAATGTAAATCGGCCGTATTATTATGAGTTTGGGCTCGTACGTTGCTCTATACACTTTTGGCTAAATTCAAGTTTGTATTTTAAAGATCAGTCGAGAAATGGATCGCTTTCCCTTTCCCTACGCTTCCCTAAATCACATTCTGGGCAACCGTAAGAATTCCACCCTTAGAGAGATATAAATATTCCAGTTTTGTGCGAAATATCGCGACCGCGTCTTTGACAAAATTGTGTCGTAAATTCTGGTAAACTGCATATTAAGACCGCGACAAAACCGTTCAGCCCAGAACTCATCGTTCACGAATTAATATCTCGACGGGAGAATATTCTGTATTATTTTATCACCCCATATCGTATCTTCTTCTTACTGGGACTTCAGAAGTCAACACAGATTTAAGATGGGCATAAATAAAAAATTTCCAACAATTTTTTTGGGTATTTTACTTTGAAATGAAAATGGTTAGAAACCGATAATAATTCTGTCACAGTTCATATTATTCTTCTCTGGTTATAATAATACAGGGTCGCGCTAGAATTATTGCGATCCCTTACATTACTTGGTAGCAATGATCATATGGTAATGTGTACATCGTAAGCCGGAACGTAACGTACCGTGGCGTAACATAACGTAAAGAATAAATCAATGCATACTTATGTGATAATTTATACAGACGTAAGCCATAACGTGACGTACCGTGCCGCAACGTGTCAAAACCCCAAAGATCGCCAACTTTTATCTTTCTACGTTATGGTACGTTGCGATATTAGGAAAATTATGACTGACCTGCGCTATAGTCTGTTTTTGTGTGGCTAATAATATCAAAGTTGGAATTAATAAATTAAATGGATATAGATATAAAAAATACTACATTACGAATAGTTTGTCTTGTGTGACTTTGACTGACATAAGTGACATGTGTCATGTGTCAAAGTTTGGATTAATATATTAAATGGAAATATATATATGAAATATAGTGCATTGCGAATAAACTAACGAACCTGATAAATACAAATCTGATGTACACTACATTTGTATCGACAGAGCATTAGTATACTTTTTACGAAAATACCGTAAAAGTTCTGTATAAAATAGCCTAGAAAAATCACGCGTTACGATACGTTACAGTACGCCACGGCATGGTACGTTACGTTACGGCTTACGCTGTATAAATCCAGCATAACTCTTTGAAAGTTATTTGACAAACAAAACATATTAAATAAATAATTAATCTTTAAGAACCAGTGGCGGACTGGCTATGCAAGGAATATGGAAATTTCCACATGGGCCAATCTGATTAAAGACCGGTTCATTGTTACCTTTTTCTAATAATATTAATTGATTTACATCGTTGATATTTTTTAACGTATTAATTTTTTTATACAATAATAAGTCTAAGCTATTACCCAAGAAATGCGAAATTAGCTGGAACAAATACGGGGCTTTTTTATAAAATTTTCGGACCCTAGGTTGAATATATTTTTCGGGCCCCCTCTCCCTTTATAGTAAAAAAGTACACCAGGCCCTGCGCTTTAAAGGGCTTCTCGATTCGCAATTATTTACTACCTACTGCCGTTACTGCTAAATAAATTACATAATTCAATATTTTTGTATTCTTTAAAATGTTAATGCAGAAGGTATAGCTTAAAACTCTCAGTTCATAGTAAGAAAGATTTGATTACAACAATAAACTTCTTGATTACAATAATGAAAAATCGACGAGACACTACCTCACCCAAATGCTGCTTGCCAGCAACAGACGCTATCGACAGGCGGGAAAAATTCACGCATGCGCAAGAAGATCAAGGTCGGCTCATACAAGCACGCTTGATTCAAATCCATCAGGTTTTCGCAAAAAAAAATAAGGTCGGATACTTTTCTAACAGACCTCGTACTTTATTTAATATAAAAATCTGCTGAATATAGTTATATTGTTATGTATATCCTTCAGTTTATCTTTTGATTTAAAAAATAGTTTTGGTCAAATAAAGCCTAATTATAATAATAAAAAATGTAATTACAAAAATGACAATAACATAAATAATGCTTAGAGCTTTTGGTAAAAACATCCATAGTCCAAATATTATAATTATAAATAAGGTACATACAGCGACATGTACTTTGCAAGGATACCAAACAGTTTAATAAAACTGTTTCTCAGTTTCTCGCAAAATCTATCTTAGTCACAAGTTATTAGATTTTATAATTTGAGCATTTCTACCAAACAAAATGTCCTATAAAAACGTCTAATTTTTAGTTAATTGCTCATCAATATTTATTTTTCGATTTCTTAACATCCTCAATAGACCTTTTCAGTTTAACGGCTATCTCTTTCTATTGTTGCAAATATGTAGTGAGAAAATGGCGCCAACCATCGACCAAATATAAGTAGACAAAACTTCATATGGTTTGTTTTGATTTCGGCTGGCCAGACAGAGAAACTAGAGATAGAGATATGTCTTGTCTAGTCCGAGTATTACTCACTAGAGGTCACCACTGAGGCCACGTAGAGTATCAGTGTCTAGTTTGAACGTTGCTCACTAGAGGCGCAAGTGCTGAGTTAAAATTTCATGGTTAACATTTAAGGTTAACATTAAATAATTTACAAGGTTTAATATTAAAGAAAAATCAGCGTATCACAAAACCACTATAAATACAAAACAAAGACAAAATACACATGCTTCTACGTGGCCTCTAGTGAGCAACGTTCAAACTAAACACTAGACTATACATTGATTACACTGACACTGTACGTGACGTCTAGTGAGAAATACTCGAACTAGACAAGACATATCTCTATCTCTACTTTCTTTGTCTGGCCAGCCGAAATCAAAACATGCAGTGAGAAGGATAGGGAATGTATTGTCTAGTTATATTTGGTCGTTGGCGTCAACAACTGCTAGTTGGGCAGTCAATCGAAACGTCAAAATAATTGCAGTCATTAAAATACATGTATTCTCGGTGAAAATTTGCATCATTGGACCTTTTAGCTTTAATAATAGTTATTTATGTATCAAGGCACTGAAGTTCTATTTTTTATCACGAATGTGGAGTTTATTTTCAGAGGCCCTTTAGGGGAGGAAAATTTGTGAAAATGAAAGAAATACTTATTTTTATAGGTTATGTTTACATACCTGTCTGCCATTCAATATTATCAAAATTATAACTTTGAAACAATATTTAAATATTTATATTTATTGAAATAGAACAATTTTTATTATTTGCAATATTAATGGGTTGTAATTTATTTAAATTATTAAGTGTTATATCGGCTGTTGATGTTGATGGTGGGGTTATGGATTGCCCTTCAAGAATTCTCGTAGCAATTTCTTGTTTTCTTGTGATGGATGATTCCACATAATGGTATTTCTATAGGATATATATAGCTGTCAGTTCGTCTGTTACACATTCGAATGTATTCAGTGTTGCAAACATCGGGCAATGAAGGTTTCGTAAAGAACACTCAAAATTTTGTGTTTTATTTGAAACTTATTTATTGGTATTATTTAGTCCGTTCATTTTGTATAAATTTATGTCATTTTAAGTATAAATTATTGTACATCGTGTACCTGCTTCAATTATTTTACGTATACAATAATTACTATATCGTTGGCAACACTGCATTTTTAGAAATCGTCCTATAATGGATTACTTTAGTGCCGATTTCTGAGCTTTTAATGCCGATTTTTGTGCACTTTAGTGATGATTTCAAATAAAAGCTTTTATAACTTCTTTCGATAAGTTTTTTTTAAACTTGTTTGAGATTTTTCTCACATTTTACGTCTATTTTTTTTTAGAAACAACACCATGGATCTCAATTGTTCTTACTATGCGCAGATCTCCAATGCGTATATCTTCTATCTCTTTAAATTGAAACAGTCTATTGTTTCCGTATGTTATAAAACTATAAATTAGCGTAATAATCAACTGTTAAAACATATGATGATTTGTTTATCTCTTTGAGAACGATAAATTAAAGATGAAATAAAACAAATAATTCTCATTTTGAGAGACGTATCTTGTTATTTGACAGTAACCTTAACTCGTATGTCAGTTTCTGGAGGATTTATGTGAAAATAAGTGTAATTGAATTTCCCGAGGCAAACATTAACAACAATTTGAATTCCTCGGTTGTAGTCTGAAGCGAAACGGCTTTATGAGATGTGTGCTACTCTGCTTCGCTACAGTACTGTGTGTTTTCGGCAGATGTGCAATTAATTCATGTTTCATTCTGCTAATGTATTGTTTTACTTCTATCCAATTCAACGTAATGAATGAGATCTATTTATTTCCTTTGTCTAGCTTCGAGGAGAGCTGTGAGCCGCTCACATTTTACGTGCCTTTCTCTATTAAAATCTTATAGGTAGTTTACAATGACGTGTTGCAAAGAAAATTAATATATCTTTTTTCTTCTGAAATTCGAATAAGTATGTTCTACAGTATTATTAAATATGATTTTCTGTTCAAATTTCTGTATATATTAAGCACAGTAGCAATTTAAAAATTTACTTTTTGAATTGGCGCCAAATAACACTGCCTGTGACTTCAGGATTATATTAGCCAATAACAAAACTGGAAAGATGATAAAAAAAAATGTATCATACATCAACGTCAACGTCAATGGTTGTTTTAATGACAACTGTGTGACATACTATCTGACTTATAGTGCAGCGTGATTTTTGGTTCTCTAGTGTAGTTCTTAATTATTTATTATTATATTACAGCGTTATATTTCATAGTTCAATGCCCGGTATTATAAAAGATGGATAAGTAAAGCACTAGCAAAGTAAAATTTACTCTTGAAGTATAATACTTTATTCTAGAGATTTTCGTCAAAACAAGAAGAAAAATACTAGCTAATTAAATCTATAGAATAAATTACTCCAACAATGTGCGAGGAAGTAAATTTTATTCCGTAAAATAAATTTGACACATGTCAACATTAATTAAATTAAATTCATTATACATTTCATCCCATGTATTATTTTTACATTTATTTATCTCGAACGTGTTTGCTTTGTCTATTTCTAAGTAATTTTTCCCCGTTCTCTTTTTTCCATTTTAGTTGACACCTGACACTTTATGACACGCACACACTTTATTGTCTATTTTGACTTTTGGATTTATTTCGTGTTAGGAACATACAGAATACATATTGTTAAAGATTGACATTATCGCCAGTAGTGGTCTTAAGATATACCGTCTAGTAATGTTTTATCCTAGATTTATCAATCTCTCTTATGCTCCAGTAGTGCAAATATTAGCTGGTATAAGAAACCGTAGCCTAAGTGCATATCAGCACCATATTCCAGCTAAAAAATTAAATGTATTCAATAGTTCTTATTCAATTATAAAATTATTTATATTTACATCAAAATAATCTTTACAACAAAGAAGTTAAGATTTTATGTTTTTATCTTTACTTGCGACAACCATTTCATTCTTCTTTCTTCGTTTTGAGGCACTATGTTTTATGTTTCCCTATTATCAGTTCTATTTGGGCACACTGCACAAAACTCTTTTTTTACAACCATGTTTGATTATTTCCAAATACAAAAATCAGTAGTAGTTGACAGCTGTCATGACTGTCACTCGTTTAATTTCCGTCGGTGGCAAATGTAAGCCACACCCTCATTGGTTAGTTCGATTCGAACGTCATCAGTCGAATGAGGAAGCGGAAATTCAAATATTATAATTTCAAAAACAATTTTCTTATGAATAAAGAAAATACGAAAAAAATAAAAAAATAGGGGTAAAATATTTTTTCTTAAGCTTTCGATTAAAGCAAAGAAAAAAAAACGTGCAACACCTCATTATTGCAACAATGCATTATTAACATATGTCACGTAAGTTCTCGGAAAATTTTCGAAAGGACGATACTGTGGTTTGAGGAGTGTAAGTGTTCGGTTTTAAGAAAAAGCAATCTTATTGATTACAAGTTTAAATTTCTTTGATGGATTGCCAATGATTAGCCCATCGAAACTTCAGAACAGTCGAAAATTTATTAATAACAAGTTTCTGAAGTATGTAAAGAACCCTTCAAAAGTTCTATAAAATATTTCAAGTATTTCTACATTGTTTACAGAAAACGCCGAAATTAATTAAAACAAGAGGGTAAATAAAACTAATTAATTTTGCAATTTCTCAGAGAAAAATGATTACAACAATGAATTAATGGTTAACAATCATTTAAAACTAACTTACAATTCATAAAAGTTTTATCTCAATTTAAAGTTTGAGGAATTGAAAAATTGCGAGAATATTTTTCATGAAATGTCCCTAGGGGAAGATTAAATATGACGTTGATGAAGATGGTACAAAGCTCAAATAAAATAAATGTGTGTTTTAATTCTTTCCTCTAAACGTTATAGATTGCCTGCGATAAATCACATACCTACACACCCATATGATCAAATTAAATAGCTGCTTTATTCTATAAAAAATGTAAAGAGCAAAATTATAAATTATTGATTATATTTTTCAAATTTTCATTGTTGTAATTAGCAAATTATTGATTGTTGCAATCAAACTAAAATATACTGATAAGTAATAAATAGATATTTATGTCTCACTAAAGTATTATGAACTGTTTATTGCTAGGATAGGGTGTATATAAACATATCTATAACAACCGGGGCATTATATGAGGGCATAATCATTCATTATGCCCTCATTATAATTCGATCACTTTAAATTAGTAATAATATGTACGGTATATAATGAAAATTATATTTCTTTTAATTATAATTCATTACAATAATATGGATTGATTACAACAATTAACACATTAATTGATTACAACAATTAATATAATAAGAAAACAGCTTTGAAAGCACAACACAGAAATCATTTTTAATTTAATTATAATACTTAAAATTGATTATGAAAAGGACCTTAAAAAGCAATTTACTTTCACCACACCAGTAAATCGTAAGTACGTCGAATTGCAAACTGCAATGTTTCGCATTGATTTTGGATGGATGACGATGACGGATCACTAATTTTTTGGGGACGATATTTATCCACGTTTTAATTCATTTTTGATATTATTTACCGTCACATGTGACACATCCAAAGCAATACAAACTCTCTAAAATGTAATAATATTCAGAAATAAGTTCATAAGTAATAAAGAACTGAGATCTGTCATGTGAAAACGAACCTCAAAATACAATAGTTACATCTTCTACAGACGAAAATGGAATAATTAGGGGAACATTTATGCGTTTGTCTTCGTCAAAGTATGCAGAAGCATTCAAAATAATTTCTTTCCACCGTTTCGATAATAGTATATTCTATAACTAGTATGGAATAGATAATTTCCGCGCGATTGAAAAGTTTGTAGACCGAGCCGTAGGCGAGGTCTACGGTTTCGCGAGTGGCGGAAATACTATTCCATACGAGTTTTAGACTATACTTTTTGTAACACTATTTAAAAAATATACTTTTTCTTCAAGCGTATTATAATATGCATATTATGCTACTATACACACGCTGTAGAAGATGTTCATTGTCTTACTAGTACAAAAATGTTGTTATTGTTGTACTAGTAAAAAAATGTTAGTTTCTTAGTTCACCGCTGGCGGCGGCAGTAGCCAAAGCAACACAGATCATATTGAAAATTGTTATTTGACAGTTGAATCGTTTGTGTTTTGTAGTGTACACGGCCAGCTTTGACTAAAATTGCAAATTTTACAAACAAAAAAATTCCAAAAAAATGTCAAAAAATTATTTGAAACACTTGAAGAAAAAATAGTATATGTCATTCGGAGTAGAACGCCCTTTTTGTGTTTTACCCAGCTTGCCAGGCCTCGGCTAGCGCCTCGGCCGCAATAGCTGGGTTCAACACAAAAAGACCGCTTTCTACTCCTAATAACATAATATACTATTTTCTTCAAGCGTATAATAATATGCATATTATGCTACTGTACACACGCTGTAGAAGATATTCATTGTCTTACTAGTACAAAAATGTTGTTATTGTTGTAATAGTAAAAAAATGTTAGTTTCTTAGTTCACCGCTGGCGGCGGCAGTAGCCACAGCAACACAGATTATATTGAAAATTGTTATTTGACAGTTGAATCGTTTGTGTTTTGTAGTGTACACAGCCAGCTTTGACTAAAATTGCAAATTTTACAAATAAAAAAATTCCAAAAAAATGTCAAAAAATTATTTGAAACACTTGAAGAAAAAATAGTATATGTCATTCGGAGTAGAACGCCCTTTTTGTGTTTTACCCAGCTTGCCAGGCCTCGGCTGGCGCCTCGGCCACAATAGCTGGGTTCAACACAAAAAGACCGCTTTCTACTCCTAATAACATAATATACTATTCCTCATCAATTGACATTTTTGCGAATAATAATTAAATATTATTGGCATGTTATAAAAGCAATAATTTGTATTTAACTTACCATGTAAAAGCTTCAGATCGCATGAAACAAGGCGCATAATTAGAGTTTGTAATCATTTCTTTTATAATTTGACAGTTAAGGCAGTTGCGGTGACAAAATCAAAGAAACAAAGCGCCAAGCAAAGCCGGCTTGATTTTTAAAACAATTGCGTTTTCTCATGTATTTTAAATGGGTGTATTGAAAAACTAGTGGTCTGTGACTGCCTATTAAGGAATATTATTCCGTAACAGTATGACAGAATACCCTCATTCTGTAACAGTTTTTAGTTACAGAATGTATGAATTCCATAGTAGTGTTAGAGAAAATATCTTCCGAAACATCAAATTCGCCCATTCCAACATCTCCAACGATATAAAACGTTGATCTTTTAAAAATAAATAAATGTTGATAATAAACAATACAATGAAACAGCATCCTTAGCAACGCCAAAGCTTAAGCACTATTGTAATCAAAATTATTATAAATGAAAACTTATTTCACATTTTCTAGTGAGACATAAAATCTTGTAGGTATGCATCACGAGCGTTACTAGATGATTATGATGAGAACGAAGAAACTTCGGAACAAATTATTTGTGAATGTCTACTTGTAAGTCCCATAAGAAGACTCAAACTACTACTACAATCTACTAGGGAAATGAGATCAGGAACTTGCTCCCAAAATGTTAGGGCCATTCTAAAATAGAGCCAATAGGTCGCAGTGACACTACTAATAATAGTAATTAGTAATTTGTTATGGCTTTATTGTTGTAATCAAAACAACAAATAATTGTTGCAATCAACAAATTGTACCCCAACGTACAAACACGATTTTTTAGATTACTATCTGTCATCAATAATGAACACTCTTGTTGTCAATGGCGGAATTTTGCACATAACTCTCTTACCACTATCCGCTATCTAGTCTCGACAGGGGTAGCAGATTTGTCGCGTTCGGTGTGTGCAGTATGTCTGGGTAATGGATACGGGCTAGTAGAGGTAGATAGTGCCCTCCGTTTAGCCAAATCCTACTTTTATATCCTGCACACCCTATCGGCGGGGACAATGGTAATCACAGTGATTTAATGTACAGTTAAGTCCTTCTAGAAATTACACGAGAATATATGAGGAACATACGGGAAGAAAATTTACAGAATGGGATTAGGTTATTTGCGAGTTTGCGACGTAAGGGTTTCCTCAAAAATTCCAAGAGTTATTTGTTGGTCTTATCACCAGGAACGGGGGGCTTTCATTTTTATCGGGGTCTTAGTTGCCTAGTGACTATAGACCACATATATTTCAGTGACTATTTCACTCATAAATTTATAAGCCAATCCAAATTCAGGATTCTACGTAGTTACCAAGTTTCATTTCGACAAAAAACCGTCATAAAAGTTTTTTCGCACCCTTTAAGCCAATAAGATGTTACATTTTTACAAGTAAGTGAGTCTTGATAAGCGAAATTTTTTTGACGTTTTAGAAACATATTGTTTTCAAACCTGTCAAAGTCTGTATATTTT
>OY720456.1:47528606-47623606 GCA_963082715.1 Harpalus rubripes | reverse complement strand
ACTAAACCTTACTGAGTAAGCACTTTCTTGCACTTACTACGATCGAGAGTTCTGCCCAGTGCAGTTTGTCAAATTCATATAATTATAAATGTATAAATGTAAAACGCTATAATTTTAATAGAAATGTTTTTCTCCTAGTAGAAATTGTTGGGAACTATTTTTCTCGGCGTAGTGTTTGAGTACGGTATTTTATTTAAGCGGGAATTTCTGTAGACGCGTGTAAAGCTCTGGAAGCTTAGTAAGAGCCCCGTAACAAAATAAACCGACTACAGTTACAAATGATTCTAGTTTCGTAATGCTACATGCTCTTAATCCCAGCGCTTGTTTGTACATTCGTAGGTTTTAAGTTTGAAATATAGGCGTCAAATCTCCATCAATAAAAATACCTACTCTCTCTGCTCGAGTATAGTGAAATGTATATAGCCTCTTCACGCACTCAATTCCATGGAGTAGATCAATAAACCAAAAGGAAAATAAATATTTGTGAGTGATCGATCAATTTCTGTCGCGCTTCAATTAGCAGGTGGAGCTGCGCCCTTAATTTCCATTAGTCTGGTTCGAATCCCGGGGGAGACATTACATATATGACTAACACAACTATTGCAATGCATAAACACATTAAATTACGCCATTTTGTAGACATATTCTCGTATTGATAATAAATATAAATCCATTCATTTAAAATAAACAGAAATTTAAATACAAGTACAGCAAAGCACTTGTCTTCAAAGTTTAAATTTTTTATGGTCTTCTTTAAGGGACTTGATTTTAACATGCCCCCAAATAGACATATACCGGGTGTCTTAGGCCAACCGACACGTGGGGGATTAACATGGAAAATCAGTTAATTGTGAATAGTATCTCCCCAGTACAAAATATTAAATTGAAATTTTCTATGCTTATCCGGGCTACGGGATACTAATGGATTATATTTCAAATTAGTCAATTTACGTGTGTAATACTAGAAGAAATTAAGAAAAATTATCGAATTTCCAGAATTGTTGTTCATATCCCGGAAAAATAGTCGGGTTCGAAACCAGGCGAGAACAAATATATTTTTAAAAATTTTACTTTTCAAGATAATTTTTAACATTAATATGTATTTAATCCTTTATTCATATTTAATAAAATATAAACATTATTTCAATCATAAATTATATTTTGTAAAATCTGCATCATACTGATTACATTCAATATTTTTGAATTTGCTTAAATGGATCAATTAAATGGCCTGCAAGATCTCCTGCCATTTAGATTTTTTACTTCCTTGTACGAAGTAAAGGAAGTATTGTATTCGCGAAAAAATTCGGTTTCCAGATTTCAACGGAAATATCCATTTTGGCCATCCCTGAATCCATTCTGACTAATTTCGTCGTGACGTCTGTACGTACGTACGTATCTCGCATAACTCAAAAACGGTAAGCCGTAGAAAGTTGAAATTTTGTATTTAGGACTGCTATAACATCTAGTTGTGTACCTCCCTTTTTGGTCATTACATAATTCCCAGAAATGGTACTTTATTTGAAGCCTATAATAGGTTTTAATGAAAAACTATATTAAAATATAATCCAAAACTTTTCAAATTTGGTATATAAGACTTTTATATCAATTGGAATAACATAGCAAATTTTGGTTAAAACAGGCTAACCGGAAGTGATTTATTACCTGAAGTTGTCAACAGTTTTTCTTGAATAAAATGGTTTCATTTTGATTTTAGAAATAAATGCTTCAAATAAGAGTTTTAGAGAATTAAATTGTGCGTGTAGCACATCAAGTATTATTAAATTAACCTTTTGTATAAGCGAGATATGTAAATTTAAAACATATACTTTTTGGGTTTTGTAATGAAGCTTGCTATGGATTAGTACAAAAAATAAAAAAAAATAAAAAATAGATGCTAATGTCAAATTACGTCAAAAAGTCGTGTGGTGTTCACATCAGATTTTTCTTTAAGGTAATTTAAAGTCAAAAATTTACGGCCATTGTGAATTGATTACTTTAGATCTTAAAGTGGCAATTAGAAATGATTGCAGCCTTATTTCAAATCGACAGCTGCGCAAAGTGAGGCAACAATGTTATGATTGTCTCGGATTTTGCTTAGTAAAAAATGGCGGTCATTTCGATTATTTGTTGTAATTTTTTAATTCTTGTTGTTGTATTTAGTGCGATTTATATTTTATAAAATAAATAGGTTGTGTTGCGTATAACGTAGGTATCCTTTTGGAGTGGAATGGTTTTGTGTGACGTCACGCGATTGAAAAATCAATAATAACGACTATGCGCAGTAACTAGATTATTAATGTTTTAATATGGGAAAATCAATAAAAGTAGTAGATTAAATTGAAATTTTATATAATATTTCGACAATATTTAAACGTAGTCATGAAGTATGAACGACGCCATTTTCTTCGTGTATTAATAAAACATTTCTATACTTAATAACAATTTTATATTTATATTTTTTTATTATTATTATTTTCCTGTTAAATGTTTGGCACAACATTTACATATTTTCTAAAGACTTGTAATTCTTTAGCATTATATAATATTCGTACGTATATTAAAAATTATGTTAAATTTTTTTATTTAGGTATATAAAAAAATATTTGATAGTCTCATTCAAACTACCATAGAAGTCGGACGTATTTAATTGTGCTCCATAGTGATTATGTAATTTCATTAAATTAATAAATACGATAGTGAACTGAAAAGTACATTAAATACCTATATCAAAAAATTATTAAGGACCTGGCCGAAATAAGGAATATAGGACAAAGGACAGGATAGGATTCATATGAAACTGGTAGATCGAAATTGGATATAAAAGAATACCCAGGTATTAACATTTCACTTTTACATAGAAAAATTGAGATAATGCTATCAAATTTTATCTAAATACAAATACAGTAAATATATGACATCAATACATTTAATGCATACATAGTTCTTTTAGGTATTATTTTTTTTATGTCTCATGTTTATTATATAATTGTAATTTATAATTTAGCCTTTCAAATATCTCTATAATTTATTAATTTTTTAATTCTGTAGACATCACTGACCATTTTAAATTATTAATGTTATTTATTTATTATTAATTTTAAATAATCCAACAGTAAGTAGTAGGTATAAAATTTATTAACCTCTTGAATTTTTTGACTGAAATAAATATGTATATAGGTAGTGCAGCTCCATGGGTAAAAGGCGCCTTTGGGCAAAGTTATGTCTTAGCAAATTAACACACGCTTTAAAGTTTAAACTATACTTTTAATTCTTCGATAAATACTAGATTTAAAATATTGATGAAATATCCATTATTGGATTCATTCTTGTAATCAATATTATTAGGTTATAATCAAAATCAACAATTTTACAGTTATAACTTGTAACATAATGCCAGAAAATGAACCGTTTAGCAGGATATTTATTTTAATTTTTTCTACTAAATTCATTGTTGGATTCATTTTTGTAATCAATATCCTTGAGCTATAATCAAAATATTCTTTGTTGTAATCAACACCTTCACAATTATTGTTTCAATATAACAATGATAGAAAGACATCGGTTTGGTGGGATAGTAAACCTTTACAGCCGTATTCATAGTAACTGAGATAGACCTGGTTTGAACTAGGTCTAAGTAAACTAGGTTTAAACTAGGTCTAACTTAGACTTATTCATAGTAAATTTTAGACCCAGTTTAAACCTAGTCTACTTAGACCGAGTTTAGCCCTTGTATCCATCTGGACATGGTCTGCGATGAATATGAAGTAAGCTTCAGACATAAATATTAGAATATTTTCAAATGTCATTTAGTTGACATTGTAAAAATTAATACTTAATATTATCTAAAATAAGAATAGTATGTGGCACAACAATAGATTGACATCTGATCTTTTCTTCATCTTCTACATCATTTATGTTGCACAAATATCTTGAAGGTCCTCAATTTTATTCATTTAATTTCAAAATTGTCAATTTGACAATTAGGCTCGATTGCAGTTTATCCAGAATAGTAGAAATTGCAATTTTTTTGTTGTAATGTCTTATTTTAGCTAAAATATAATAAGGAAACAAAATTGGAGCGCGGAAACAGATATTTATATATTTTTTTGAAAAATAAATTTAAAACAAATCCTGACAAAAACAATACCTAACGCACAGTAATGTTTTAAGAATTTTTTTAAAATCCTGACAAAAACAATACCTAACACACGTATTTTTTATGAAATTTAAAAAAAATCCTGACAAAAACAATACGTAACGCACACCAGGCACACATATTCGACATCGCTCGGCCCACTATCTTTATGTTAGTTTACAATAGTTTGACAGATGAACGCAAAATTATAAATAAAACGTAGGATAAGAAGATAATAAGACATAATTTTGCAAATATACATTAATTGAAACAGTATTATTCGAATGAACGCGTAAGCACCTACTTAAACATGGAAATATTTGTAGTTCATCTAACCTAATTTCTTTCAGAAAAAATGCCAAAATCTCTATAAATATAGCTTTCCGCACCCAATTTTTAGCGGTATTTAGTGTTTTTAATGGTTTACCAAGTACCATTAACCATTAATGTAAAATTCTTGAATTCTGGAATAAGGAAAAACCTAAGATAGACCTGGTTTAAACCACGTCTGAATTACTATGAATACAGGAATACAGCTATTTCAAATGAACCATGTTTGCAAAAAAAAACTAGTATTTTTTATACACCGTCTTGAAATGGCGCCCCTTATGGTCAGGCGCCTGTGTGCGGGGCACAATCTGCCCACCCGCACGGAGCGGTCCTATGTATAGGTAATATTATAATAGGTAATATAAAATGTTAATTTTACAACTGATGTTCTTATAGAGCACACTTTAATAATTATTAATTCTATTGTTGAAATCATGAATTTCATTGTTAATGCGTCTATGTAGTCTTTTTTGATAGAGGAACTGATAACTGATAGGCCATTAGTATGAACAAATGATTAAGGGTGATTAGCGAGCAGTTGACTAGCATTGTTTGTTTATAAATTGGAGAAAAATACTTCTAATAAGAGATGTGTATACAATTAATTTTTCTATAATGGATCAGCGACTAATCAGCCGTAATCAGTTGTTCATATTAACGACCATAGTGTTTTTAAATAGTGTATACAAGTAAACAGTATTCACTTTCGTGTTAAGTGAGATAATTGTGTACAACAACAGTTCGTTGTTAATGAAATTTTTGTCGTAAACAAATTCGAGTAATTCTCTTTGCAAAATCCTCATTGCAATTGATTACGCCACAGATTCGTAGATTTAATTAAACGGGGAAGTTTAATTGTTTGTATGATGTCCGTAATCACATTAATTGGTAACAAAAATATCGCTTTGGATCGACTGTGTTGCGTTTGCTTTACGATCTCCACTTGCATGTTTCGAATTCATAAAATTGCGGGCTAATTTTCCATGACAAATTTTATTATGACCTACAATGTGGGCGATTTTAGCAGTTATTTACCAACATGAGGTACGAGGTTTCCACTTTAATCCCAGCATTGATTTGCAAATATTTGCCTCAAAATGGACACTCGCACAAACGTTATTATTTAATGGTGAATTCAAACTTTTAGCGTTCCGATATTCGGGATTTTTGTCGTTGCAAATTATCGTTCTGGTATTTTTTTATTTCGCCTAAGTTAATATTGAAAGTTGATTTGAAATCACTCCACTCATTCGCAAAACTACAAAATAATGACATATACCTACTATTGTTTTAATTTCAAATGTGCATTCCATTCCCCCTTCATTTTGATGGCGTTGAATTGTAATGCATTTCACAATATAAGACGAAAATGAAAAAGTAAAAATTGAATTTCGTTTCCCTGTCCCAAGGTCTCTTTACATATTTATGAAGGGTCATCCTCAAGATTGTTTGACTAAAAAAATTTGAATTTTAGTCCCAAAGGACTACACACTAGAATGCGGAAACAGAATAATAATTCTCACACAAACAAAATGGTAGACACAACAAACATCTTATCACCGAATTCCTCACAAAAATAGTTCCGAATGCAACACAATAAGAAATGTATTTTTCGACTTATTTCAAATAGTTGTTGAACTTCTGTGGACTGAAATGAAGAGACAAATCATTAAATATTTTTTTCAGTTAAATGTTTATAACAATGTTCAATTTTTTAAAACATATATTAACTGCTTCGACCGAAATTATGAGGTGTACTGCATTTTGAATTTTCAAATATAATTGATAATGGACCTTTCCAATTTAAAGAGATAGAAGATATGCGCAATGGGGATCTGCGCATAGTAAGAACAACTGAGATCTATGACGTTTGATTCTAAAAAAATTAGACGTAAAATGTAAGATAACTTTAAAAAATCTTATCGAAATAAGTTACAAAAGCTTTTATTGAAGGTAAAATGTCTAACGATGCAAATTTTCACTGAGAATACAGGTATTTTAATGACTGCAATATTTTTGACGTTTCGTTTGACAGCCCAACTGGCAGTTGTTCGCGCCATTTTCTTACTATTTGCAGCGATAGAAAAATAGATAATAGACCTTTTCAATTTAACGGCTATCTCTTTCTATCGCTGCAGATAGTAAGTAAAATGGCGCCAACAACTGCCAGTTGGGCTGTCAAATGAAACATCAAAAATATTGCACTCATTAAAATACCTGTATTCTCGGTGAAAATTTGCATCGTTAGACATTTTAGCTTCAATAAAAACTTTTGTGATTTCTTTTAAGAAGTTCTTTTAAAGTTGTGACACTTTTCTCTGTCTAAATTTTTTAGAAATAAATGCCATGGATCTTATGACAAGCGCGTATCCATGTCTCCTGCCATTTATTCTTACTATGCGCAGATCCCCATTGCGCATATCTTCTATCTCTTTAAATTGAAAAGGTCTATTATGCAATGGCCGCGTTCAGCAGCATCTAGCGGTCTAGCGGAATGTTATGTCACAATGTAGTGTCAAATTGACAGGTGTCATATGGGTTTTTCTGATACTAAATCAATGATAAATAAAAGTAGAAAGTAGAATGAATCTAATCAATAAATGTAAGCAATCACTCACGTTTAGTATTCCTTAACTTTTCATTCAAATTGAAAGATTGTTTCCTTGTTTCCGCTGAATTATTTTCGGAAAAACATAGCTAGCAGTGTCTATAGTCTTACTCAGCTGTTCTAGCCCATTTTTATATTCGCTAATTGCCAAAATTGCTATCCTTGTCGAGTAATGTCATTTATGAAGATTGCCAGAATGAATATAAATTTTACGACTATAAAGTCAGAATGAATGCATTAAATACAATTAGAACAATGCTTATTTTGTCCAGTGGTACACGAAGAATAAGAAAACAATTTTGGATTCAACAAAATCAAAAATTGAACTATATGTATATTCAAAGCGTACACACTTATCATATTAGAAAATTTAGTACTTATAAATTACGTACACATTTTGTGGTAAATAGATTCCCAGTGCTCTGCACTAAAAGCCTTTGGAATGTCTGGAAAAATTCGTGTTTATGTGAAACTAATCTATTGATGAAGGTCCTTACATTATAGTCACAGGACATGAAATTTCTTCTGCCTGTCATAAATGACAGTTCTAGACCACTAAGTAAAATGGCAAACGCGGCTAACTATATTTTCTCAAGTATAAAGCAGCGGAAACAACCTCAATTTTTAAAGAAATGTTGCGGATAGCAGGAATGCAGTCCAAATTTGTTTATTCCATTTTACGTAATCGATTACGCCTATTTGTTGCCGAGATTCATTCTAATTTTATTTATCATTAATTTAGTATGAGAAAAACTTTTATATTTTGCAAAGCAGCTAAGTAATGACACCTGATAATGCTTAAAAAGGACATATAACACATAACAGTTGTCAATTTAACACTACATTGTGACATCACATCCCGCTAGATCGTTAGATGCGCTAGGCCCTGCTGAACGCGGCCAATGTTCGATATAAAATAGCATAATGTCATAAATATAGCGTTTAGTTTAGTGTATTACTGCGTTGATAACACTTTCGCTGCCACTCAGAGCTCTGAATGCCACTACTACTACCCGGATGCCTACGACGCACTAGCGCGTTTACAGCGCTAGCACAATTACCTATACTACCGTATGGTTACGGTAGGTAATCTGTGGCGCTAGTAATACCCGAAGCATCTCGCGCGGTCGAGTTCCACGCGGTCGAAATGTATCCCCACCACTTTGTCCGTTCTACAGAAATTCAAATATTTCCTCGCCGTCGAATCCCACCCGGTCGAAATGTTACACGATACAAATTCTTCGCTCCCGTACCGCTCTCTTTATCGATCGTATTGCATTCAAACAATCTATGCTTCGTGGTAGTTTGGCGTCAAAGATAATATATTTAAAAAAAAACATTATTATACAATAAACTATTTAATGAATGAAGCAGGGAAAAGAATTTACCTACACATTTTAAGTAAAATGATTGATATTTCTGGTCCGCCATTTTAGATTAGCTGTCATATTATATGAATAAGCAGTTCATTTATTATTTCTGTTGTAAAATTATGTATTCCTGTGGTTATTATGAATCTTATGTTGCTTTTATTTCCAAATATATTTTCTTCCACTCGGCATATTTTGACAATAACGGTAACTTGATGTATCTACACATAATTCTCTACTCGAAAATAAATTTAATTATTTTATAATATTAAATAACTAGTAAATTATCATGTTTACTTCAGATGGTTAGGTAAATTCTTTTCCTGCTTCATTCATTAAATAGTTAATAATATAATATGTTTTAAAATTATCTTTGACACGGAACTACCACGAAGCAAAGATTGTTAGAATGCAATACGATCGATAAAGAGACCGGAACGGGGGCGAGGGATTTGTATCGTGTAACATTTCGACCGGGTGGGATTCGACGGCGTGGAAATATTTGAATTTCTTTAGAACGGACAAAGTGGTGGGGGTACATTTCAACCGGCTGGGATTTCGACCGAGTGGAATTTCGACCGGATGGAATTTCGACCGCGTGAAATTTCGACCGCGCGGGATTTCGACCGCGTGGAATTCGACCGCGCGGAACGTACTCATAATATCGATGCATATAATTCTATAGACTTTGCAGCTATGGCTTTATTATTATTAAGTCTGGTTTGCCGTTATCGGATTTTCTCTTCATTTTTTACAACATAAATGCGGTGGCAGCGAAAGTATTAAACTAATACCGGTTGCAGAAACGTTCATTAACAGCTTGGTCAGTTAGCGGTTCATCAAAATGAACAAATTCGAATCAGTTTCTTATTCCTATGAGATTTGAATCATTGCTGTCAAAAAATCCCGTTTGCATTTGTTCGTTTTGATGAACCGCTAACCGAACAAGGCGCTGATTAACGTTTCTGCAACCGGGCATTTAAATTTTTTTTAACACAATATTGGATCTCATATCTCATTGATTTTGCCCGTGAGGTGAAGTCTGGTAAAGATAAACGTCCTTTTCTTACGGTACATACAAGTTATCATTACCATATTATCGACATCTGCCTTAAGCATATTGGCAGATTGGCACACCCAGAAAACCCGTACATTTTTTTTATAATTATTTAAAAAACAAAAACTATTATTCAGTTT
This sequence comes from Harpalus rubripes, assembly GCA_963082715.1. Taxonomy (NCBI): domain Eukaryota; kingdom Metazoa; phylum Arthropoda; class Insecta; order Coleoptera; family Carabidae; genus Harpalus; species Harpalus rubripes. The sequence continues at coordinate 47,613,963 of OY720456.1, read as the reverse complement.
TTTGTTTCTTCTTGTAAATAGGCGTATTTTCAAAATGCAAATATTTATATGGCAGTAGAAATATGCTGATAAATACTTCGTGAACATTTTCTGAAGCGAAGTGAGTCGGTAAGAAAGTCTGCTCTTTCGTGATAGACAGAAAGCAAGAGACGCAATCCTTGCTTTCATATTCTCGGGCTGATAAGCTGACACTTGATGTTCAAGAAGAGAATAGAATCCAATGATCCTCGAATCACAAAAAAAACCGAACTTTGTTTCACGGGATAAAAAGTCACACTGTCATACAGTTCTACAAAAACTGTCGTGCCACCAACAATCATAATAATGATTTGTTTTAATTTAAAGTTGTACATATTTAAAAATTAAATGTTTAGGAAATATTTTCTTCGTTAGTGGATTGGCCTTAAGGTTTACCGGATAATATGTAGGCAATAAACAAAAACAAATTTCTGAGGCTATTAACAATAAGCATTGCCTATATGGACGGAAATTCAAAAAGCCACAATAATTTGAAATTTTATATTCACACTCAAATACTATTACTATAATCAGTGACTGTTAACCGGTCGAAATAATACGAGGGTAGCACCGAAAGTTTCTGCAAACTATTGATAGAAAACAAAATTTTTCAGAAATTATTACCTTCCGTCACCTTTAGGTAAGGAAGGTATTGTCTTCGGTCAAAAAATTCGGTGGTGAGTTTTTGATGAATAAGCACGTTTTAGGGTCCCTAGAATACGATTTTACTATTTTTACGATGATGTCTGTATGTGTGTGTGTGTGTGTATGTATGTATGTGTGTGTGTGTGTGTGTGTGTGTGTGTGTGTGTGTGTGTCTGTGTGTGTGTGTGTCTGTGTGTGACAAAATTTTCTAATGCGATAACTCTAATACTACAATTCCAAAAATTATAATTATTTCGTATTCCTCTTCGTTACATCCATGTGAAGAACTGATTAGATTTTGGTTATAATTGGTCAACCGGAAGTACCCTCATTTGAAGATTTTAACAGTTTTTCTTGAAAAAACGATGTTAAATATCATTTTTTCACATTTAATGTTATTATAAATATTAAAGAATTATTTATTCTCTATACGATTTGAATGCATTTTATACTTCATATTAAATGGACATAGAGTTAAAAAATTATAAAGAAATTAAATATCATATATATTAGTCAGCTTTGCTATAACTCTGGAAACAGCTGATACATTTAAAAAATTCTGATTGAAAGGTGTCAGTGTCAAGTGCAGTTGACAGTATGTGCATGTTATAATTTTACTGTAAATATAGGATCTTTTGTTAGAAACTTTCTGTATGGAATTTGTATAAAATACATACAACTGCCGTAAGGTAATGTACAAGAAATATAATCTTTTGCAAGGAACTTTCTGTATGACATTTATACAAAATACATAGAACTGACGCACAACTGACGGAAGGTAATGTGCTGGCCACAACAGATTTTTTTTTATTGTTTTTCGAAATAATCTCCTTTTAATTCAACACATTTATGCATTCGATAAAATCAATCGTTAAAGCAAGAAATCCATTCTTCTTAAAACACTTTTCGAAGGCTTCAACCGTTTCATTTGCATTTGTATTTCGGAAACCACACATTATTTCCTTTAATTTAGGAAATATGAAGAAATCATAAGGTTCAAGGTGAGGACTGTATGGTGGGTGCTCCAGTAATTCCACCTTTGATTCTTTTAAATAGGCTTTAGTTTGCGCAGCAGTATGTGAGGATGTATTGTCCTGATGCACTTTTTTAAATACACGTGCGGCAAACAAATTATTATGTACCAATGGGCTACTTGCGTGCCATTTTTTTATTTAAAATTTTTGAAGAGACGATAAAAACTTGCTACCCATATTTTTTCTTTTGGCAAACTTTTTATTAATTGGCCAGAAAAAATTAATGAAATTTAATATTTAAATTACCGCCATGTGACGTAGAATTACGCCGAACCAATGAATTGCCGTAAAGCAATAACATCGGTACGTCCAATAGCGTTGCGGGTAATTTAAATGTGCGGATAATTTAAACATGACAGATCATCTGTTTGACGTTTGAATAATAGTTTGGAAGTTAATATTTTCTTTTGTCATTTTAATCTTGTACGAGTATAAGCTAAGTTAAAATCCTTCAAAATCCTGCTTAACAAATCGAAATACTTAATAAAAGTAATAGAAACCACGCAAATTGTAAATAATAAAGAAGAGAGACCGTGACAGAAAAATGAACTAATGTCAAAATCAAATTAAAACTCGCATTCGCTCGCCATCTACAGGTTACATTTTTAAATATGCATCCCTTTCTCCAGCTCAAAATAATGACGTCAGCGAAAATATTCTTCCTTAATTTATTAAAAAACATATATTTAAAAAAAAATAAAATATATATTTTTACATACGTTTTCAACTTTACTTTAGGTATTTAGTGATGGATATCAGATTTTCAGTACCACGCAAGTAGCCTATTAGAAGTTACTGTTTTCCTATCTTCTAATGCAATATTGACAGTAGGACTGGATTTTGAGAAAAAAGAGGCGATCATTTTTGTACCAACACTTCGAACTCGTTTTACTTTGACAGTATTGGAGTCTATCGGAAAGACCCATTTAGCTGATTGCCGTTTTATTTCAGATTTAAATGCATACATCCATGATTCGTCACCTGTTATATCATACCCTGATTTAAATTTACCTTCGTTGTACTTTCTTAATGTTTTAATGCACCATTCCATACGATGTTGCTTTTGACCATCATTTAAATTATGAGGTATCCAATGGTAACAAACTTTCCTGCTCGCTTTCCTGCCTTTTAGATGATTTTTATTATTTATTGCCCAAAGTAGCCTGTATAATTCTATATGTGACACGGTTGTCTTCTTTAATCATTGTACGAATAGCAGATGAAATTTAAATTCATTGTACCAGCTATAAACAGACCTGATTCTAGGTGCTTTATTTCCAAAAGCATCCCAAAGCTTTTCGATGCATTGTTTTGGAGAGAGCGAACTTTTAAATCGTAAAATATCATGGCTAGGAAATTTTCTCTTGTTAACTGCATTTTCAGTACGACGTGCGTACTTTAAAACTGCATGGAAAATTATTGATACAGATAATGTTTTGCCAAGCATTTATTTTTCGTAGCTACCTTGGTTATATTTGTTTGCAGAAACTTTCGGGGCTACCCTCGTATTCTCTCAAATTTTGTATATGAATATATTGTAAAATGGAATGCAAACGTCCCAATCCACCCCTGCATGGGGCCTTAATGCCTGCTATCCCTTGACAATATTTCGATCACTTCTCACATCCTTAGAGAATTTTCAAGTCCCAGGTTTATTCTAAGACCAATATTCTTACGCGTAGTATCATACGGAATACTTTAACATGCCTATATCTTTGTTTCTGTACACTTTTCACTGAATAAAATAGTTTTCTTTCCATAAAAACTGCAGTAAGTGTTTTATTATTCAGAATTCAATCTTTTGGGGCAGGAAATATCAATAAGATACCTGAAAGGGGAATAGAAATGAATAAAAAGTCTATGTTTATCTTTCATTAAAATTCGAATCAACTTTTTTGCTATAACAATCGCTGAATCAAATGCTTAGACTGCTAAATGTAAAATTGCAATTTAATTTGATGATTTTGCGTAATTTACTTTGTATTTGCTTTATCATAAATAACTTTTAACGGAACATGACAAAATAAATTATTAATTATTTTTTCTCTTTTGCAGATTGTCTTCATTTACAACTGTACCGAGATTCGAAAGACCGTTACAAACAAGGCCAAACAAAAGCCTCGCTATCATTACAACATTTTTTGGGAGTTGAATCTGGCTTTACCTTAGACAAAGAGTCAAACACAATCGCAATCATCTGCCAAGATGTGATTGTAGTTTTGGCTTTTGATACTCGCGAACGATTGATCCAATGGCAAGTGAAAATTTCGGCCAATTTGGGAGATGACCAACAGTTTCTCATACTGGTAAGAAATTTTTACAAGAGCCTTTTTGGTATAGACCAGAAAAGTTAGGTTAGAATTTGCCTTTGGCACGAGTCCACGAGTTCATAGTTTGAATTCCCTAGTATAGGTTTCATATAGGAGTTTAATTTTACAGGCAAAAAAAGATATTTTAAAAAAAGAAATTAAGCAGCTCTTACTAAGAATGCGATAGCTTGTTTATTCAGTAATAGATTGCAACAGTTTAAACCTGTAGAAAAGGTAAAGTAAGAAAATTATTAGAAATTAAAATGCTTGGTGCAAGCAAGGATACCGTATGTCGTTGACCCACCAGTAAATTGGACAGCACAAAGAAGATGAAGCATGCACTCTCAAACTAAGACATACGTTCAATGAATTTTGTAGTGTTGTATTATTATTTAAATAATTATAAATTGTGCAGAGTTCATGTGAATATTATTGTACGAATCTGGAGATAAAGGATCGATCTAGATGCTACATATAATGCTTTGCATAAGAAATTTACTTTTATGAGATTTTTCGGCCTTTAAAGTTGAGCAAAAATTTCCTTGTTAAGAAATACACGGGGATTGAAATTATGTTCTCAGAGTTATGAACTAAGTTTGAATTTCGCGCCTAAGTTTGACTTACACTTTTCTGGTCTATTTTGCGAACAAAAATTGTTTACTTGTTTTAATCTTTTTCAGGTTTCTTCGGCCCCTCCAAAAGCAAAACTTTCTTCCGGTCCAGCTAGGCTTCATGTGCAAGATCATCGGTTTTGCCTTACCAGTGGCGTACCACCTAGGTTGACTGGTTTGTGGGAAATTGCCCATTTGCGCCGATATGGAGTGGTGGAAGGGAGGTTTTGTTTTGAGGGAGGTTCTCGGTGCGGTAAAGGTGAAGGCCTTTATGTCCTCGTCACCGATCAGGGGGATGAAATTACAGAAACGTTGAAGACTGCTTCGCAGGGGAAATTGGCTACTAAGAGGAGGCCTGCTTCTAGAAAGAGTTCAAGTAAGGAAATATTATAAGCGCCACAATTTCCACTTCAAGTGCAGATTATTTTACCCTATAATTGCGACTGGGCCTGGGGGCCCAATTTTAAATTTCATGTATCTTTTAAACGTAAACTACAGTTCGTACGACGACATTTGTTGAGCCAAAATTCCTAAAAGACCTCTACATCACTCTCGGAATGAACCACATTCGACAGTCGGGTTTGAAAGACATTTGCCGCAAACCGTTGCGTTCCGAGAATTGAATAGATTTTCTCCTTACTGGGAATTCTGACAAATATTGTACGTACTGTATAACTTTTATATTTGTGAAATTTAATTACTTTTTCTAAAATATATTATTCATTTCATTATTATAGATTATAAAAAATGTTACTGGCGAGTGAAAAGAGAGATAGATATAGGTAGGCCGCGTTTAACACGTCACAAATTATTTTACATTATATTGAGGAGTTATTGCATTATAAATATTATGTAGATGCTTACATATATTTTTAAACTAATTAAATTAGTATTACTGATTCATATACGAATTTAATGTTTTTGAGCATCATATCGTTTGTTGTAATCAACATTTTTAGAGTTATAGCTTGCAACATAACAATACCAGAAAATTATCCGTTTAGAAGGATATTTATTTTACTTTTTTCTACTAAATTCATTGTTGGATTCATTCTTGTAATAGATATTCTTGAACTATAATTAAAATACTCTTTATTGTCATCAACACCTTCACAATTATTATTTCAATATAACAATGATAGAAAAATATCGGTTTGGTAGGATAATAATCCTTTACAAACAAACCAGTTTGCAAAAACATTACTATTAATTTTTAAATGGCGCCCCTCAAGATCAGGCGCCTTTGTGCGGGGCACAATCTGCCAACCGCACGGAGCGGTCCTGACGACGTAGTATAATTTCGTGATTCATACGTGCTGTACATAAATGAAATTAAATATGTTTTATTTACCTTAACATCTCCAAATTTCCATTCTTTTATAATATCCTCCTTATTAAAATGTCTCTCACAAACATAATCTTTCATGTTTAAAAGTCTGTCTTTTCGTGATATAACACGACGACACTTATTTAGCATTTTCCAATATTTATGGACTGAAAATAAAGAAACTTTTTCGCCACAACTCTTATACCCATTCTTGCAGTTTGGTACAAAACGTCATGTTACCATTTAGGGGACTACTGGGACTAGACACGATTTATCCACCCCTTAGTTATTATACTTCGGGGTTGCTATTTCTCAGTGTCTATAGTGCTTTTGTAACTTCGTCGTACCGTCTAAACATGTTTCCCAAAAGAGGCCTTACTGACGAAAAGTTACTAAAATACCTTCTTTTTCAAATGTATAAAAAAATAATGAATTAGTAGAAAAAGGGGGACGTGATCCAAGGTTAAAGTAATGTTGTTGAGCTCTCTGAGAATTTAGAAGAGCTTATTATAGACACTTCTGTCAAATCAGATTTATTAGTTTCCAAAAACGGAAATAAAATTTTGACAGCGGCTCCTGTCTTTGTGAATGAGAATAAAGGACCTTCGCACTTTGTATTTAGAACCTGCGCGAATGATATATCTTGCTTTATTTTTTTAATTCATCTAAAACCTTACAAGATATGATAACGCAGTCATTTTATATAAATAATCCTTAAAACATCACATGGGCTTAACACGTTCGTTGCGTCCCGCCATGCGCGTCATACCCGAGAAACTAAACTTGATTTTGCAAAATTTATATATCTCTCCTTTAATACATACACTGGCTTGCAAAAAAATCGCGTACACCTGTTTTTTGCTGTATTGAGTCGGTCTCGATTATGCCAATGTCATTAGTGTCAACTAAGATGCCAAAACTATCAGAAAACGAGAAAGTTGTAATACTCTAAGTTAGAAGAGGAGTGGTCAATCAGAACAATAGCAGAACATTTTAATACTAATAAAAGTACTGTTATGAGGGTGAAGAGTCGGTAAGAAAATGAAGGAAGTATAAGAAAGAAAGAAGGTTCCGGACGTCCAAAAATTTTCACCAATGGGCAAGATGAAGCGCTTGTAAATCATTTATAGAAATACCCTTTTGGAAAAGCATTTGCAACAAATTTCCCAGGGTCATGGTCAACTGCATGTCGGAGGTTCAAAAATTCTGAATTGAAAAACTCAGCAAGTGCTAGAAAAGCTATTCTTATGGAAGAAGAAAAACAAGCGACAATTCAGTTTAGTTTAAATTATATTTACTGGCCTCTAAATTTTTGGAATAATGTAGTTTTTTCCAATGAAAAAGTATTTTAGTCCTGCCATGATGGTCGTTTGCGAGTATATCATCCAAGGAATTCTCGATATCATGAAAGATTTTTCTAGAATATATTTATAATTTAGTAGTAAATTAAGCACAATGCAGAATTTGCTCAACGATATATAAAAGAGAGACATGACAGTGACAACTCCAATGACAGTTGATATAATAAGCTATTTTAAAAAATTCGTATTTACATAGCTAAAAAAGGTAAAAACTCGGTTACTTGATTTTTAAGGTGTACGCGATTTTTTTGCAAGCCAGTGTACTCCCGGACGCATATATTATTAGTTATTTCTTTCAGTTTGTTCTTATTTTGAAAAACGCATACGGTGCGTTGGTAGCATTGTTGACTACTTTTTATCAGCTGTGCTACCGACGCACCATTTGCGTCCAGGTATTTTTGGATTTTTGAGATTGACTGGCTCGCTTTCATGAACTAAATGTTTTATTTTAATTACAATAAAACAAAAAATACATTTTTCATTTTTCTAAACAAACAACGAAAAACAAACCGGTTTGGTACAAAAACACTGAAAGTAAATTCTTTGGTGGCTAAAAAATACAATAAATTCTAAAGTAAGTAAAATATGAAACTCGCTACAATGTCTCGTGAATTTGTTGATTTCCATGATATTTTTGCCTTCCTCGCCCTTTTGGGGCATGATGGGCCTGCTATGCTATCATCTTCAAAAAACCCTGAATAAGAAACTACGCGTAAATTTTCCTTTTCCTAAACCTTCTCGCAATGCTACTCAACGCACATTTGCTGTAATGCTATCGAAATAATGCGAGTTAACAGTCAAGCACCCGAGCGTACCATTTACGTCGCCAGCATTTGAGTCGAGATGAGCCGAGCGCATAAACTATTATTCACGAAAGATGACTGTTCAAGGTCATTTGTGAGTCGTCTGATATAATATTACTTGCAGATAACTTCATTGCATTTCGTATGCATAGGCGTGCAACATGAAAAATTTATAGACACATTTTAACAGAAAAAATAAGAGTAATTTATTTGAAAATTATGCTTCTTTCTAAATAATGCCTTTTTGAAAGATTTATGTTCTTCATTTATGTTTTTGCAAAATTCAAAAACATAGACTTAACTATAAACGAGAGAATACTAATTTGATTTAAACGGCAACGCCACTGGATAAATATTAGCACAGAGGGCAGTGTAGTAGATAATTAGGTATCTGTAATTCTACAACATGCGTCATTATTATTTTATAGTGTGTTAGAAAGTAATGCCACTATTTACATATATTTTTCACACCACATAAATTAAATGGACATAGGTCAAATAATCTTTCTCTTTCTAATACAAAATGTTGCTAAGCTACTGCTATAAAGTGATGTGTATTCTTTCTTCGAACAAATGTCCTTGAATAGTCATCTTTCGTGAATAATAGTATACTATTGTTCACGAAAAATGACTATTCAAGGCCATTTGTTCGAAGAAAGAATATACATCACTTTACAGCAGTAGCTTATCAACAATTTGTATTAGAAAGAGAAAGATTATTTGATCTACGTCTATTTCATTTATGTGGTGTGACAGATATACGTAAATAGTGACACACTATAAATTCTAATGACATATGTCATAGAATTACAGATACCTAATTATCTACTACAGTGCCCTCTGTGCTAATATTTACCCAGTGGCGTTGACGTTTAAATCAAATTATTATTCCTTGGCTTATAAGTTAAGTCTACGTTTTTGTATTTTGCAAAAACATACGTGAAGAACATAAATCTTTCAGAAAGGCATTATTTAGAAAGAAACATAATTTTCAAATGTATTACTCCTTTTTTTCAGTTAAATGTGCCCATAAATATTTCATGTTGCATGCCTATGCATACAAAATGTAATGAAGTTATCTGCAAGTAATATAACAGACGGCTCACAAATGACCTTGAATAGTTATCTTTCGTGAATAATACTTTAAGAGGCCCAACCAGTAGCAAACGTATGCAGTAATTTCCCGTAAGCATAGGGTTAAAATCATTTAAAAATCTTTGCAGCAATGGATAGTCCCCGGCGCATTCCACATCGCCCAGACGCCCGCATCAGTGACATGTCTCTCCAAGATTCATTTTTGCCTGGTTCTCGAGACGAACTATCCCGCAGCGTATACGAAGAATCCTGTTGTTCGTCACATCCTGACACCACTCCGTGCGCCTGTAGGACCTCATCTCCGTCGCCGTTTTGGTCCACGGAATCATCTGCACACCATCCAGACTTGGATAGTAACTACGGGTGCGGGGACACCGCCAGTGTCAGCGAAATGCACGACTTAGTTCATGGAGAGGTATGTTTGTCTTATTTAACGAAAATTTAAGTGATATGTTATCATGTGCTTCTTTCCAGATGTGGACAAGCGACGGCAGCCGCCCCACGGCTAATTTAGAACGCTGCATGTCCTGTATCAGCAAATTGGGGGCTCCTAGTATGTCTCGCTCTTCCACCGCCACAGCAACCCCAGGTGCTACGCCCCTATTTTCCCCGGCTTGGACTATGGAGGCCTGCAAACCTCCAGATCGCATGTCTCTATGTAGCAGCCACACCAGTAGCTCGGGAAGCGGGGAATATCCTCACCAACAAGCACCTGCTAGGCCGCCCAAACCGATTCAGCTGCAAGGGGTGCAAAAGAGGAAACCACCGATGCCGCTACCACTGCAAGGGTGTAGCTGTCAAGAGAGGGATGAAAGGACTATGGCTGGACCGTATGAGAATTATGATGTACCCAAAATGCCCTTCTTGGTGGTGAGTGTTTTTTTACGCAATTTATTACGGATGGACGAATAGACTAATACGTCGGTTGTAACAAATCAAATGCCTCTGAATTTAATATGGATTGGTTAACGGTTGATAGTTTAATTTTCTTTGGTAACTTACTTCTTCTCGCATCAATTACGCATTTAGCTATAGTCAATCAATTTCAATATTGGGCATGAATTGAGCAAAGAGAACGCATTTTCTCTTTTAACTAAGCAATTATTAAAACTTTATTTTGTGGGAAATTTTTCGATTGTGGTAACAATTACTCGAAATCTTGTCAAACAGCATTTATTCTCTTACAAAACCGACGTTTCGATACACTCTTGTACCTTTTTCTTTGCAACATCTAGAAAAGTAGTCTTTCGGTTGTTCCTCCAATCATTCATTTACGGCTGTCATTATTTTGTAATCATCCTCATATCTGATCACCTGCTCTCTACAATTAAAATAAATCACTGCGTTCTGAATAGCAGCCCTGGTTCTATAACTCTTGTGAACAGAAGCGTTATCCTGACGAAATAATCTTTTGCTCAATTTTTCTTTGATACATTCGCGCAGTTTCTAAAAGATCAAGCGCCAAACAAAATTTTGTCCGCGTCTCAAAAATTAGTGAAGCATAGCTTTTGTTGTATTGAGACTCGCAGAATCAGTTGGCGGCGCATCTATCATGGCCGCCAGTAGGACATGGTAGGACATGTCAGATTTGTTTACATTTTGAATGAGTGATTTCTGCCACAAAATATTGTTACCAGTTCAAATCAATACAATTTTAAGTTTGTTTAGTCGAATCCTTTCATCAAGAAACATAGTGGCAACAAGTCAGAAGACTTACGACAATACTGACTTGGAACTGCTGTCTATAAATTTTATTTGTAAATACTGTCAATAATTATCTTACAACCACATACCTGCAAAATTGTATTATAATTATTTTTTGTGACATGCAAGGAACAGTCGTATTTATTTATCAGATTAGAGCTTTCCGATATATTTAAATTGTCGTGATGTTTTGTTGTACTCGTACACCTTCTAATACAGCACTTTTTGTTGTACATTATGTTCATTTTCTTTAATTTGTTTATGATCGGACATTTTCAAAAGAAACTATAAAATCAAAGCGTGATAACTTATTTTTCTGTTAAACGAAATGTTTTTTGATGTTTACATAATTTGACATGTCCTACTGGACATCATTAATTTAGTTCCCTATAATTCCGCCGGTGTCGCCTGTTATTCTGCGGGTCCCAATAGGGCGCGAGCAGACATGTGACTCGAGCGATTTTGACGTGCTTAGAATCAGCTGATTTGTGTGCACATGTCATTTTGACAAGAACAGTGTCACTTTAACAAGACCAATGTTTTGACTTATTTTGATTTTGAACTGCTAAAATGTTATTATTGTACAATTTTCTGGCAGTAAAATACATGAAATTAAAAATACTCACTTCTCAACAGTTCCAAATTAAAATAAGTTAAAACATTGATCTTGTCAAAGTGAAATTGTTCTTGTCAAAATGACATGCGCACACAAATCAGCTGATTTCAAGCATGTCAAGGACGCTCGAGTCACGTGTCTGCTCGCGCCCTATTGCCTGAAAAGACACATGACTCGAGCAACCTTGAAGTGCTTAAAATCAGCTGATATGTGTGCGCGTGTCATTTTGACAAAAACAATGTCACTTTAACTTCCATCTCATGCGTCTTGCCTAAACGTACCCTTAATGCGTTCTCTCTCTGTACATATCTCATTCCCACTGCTCACGAGTCGCTCGTCGCACGTTTCATCAACATTTACAAATGTAGAAAGATATTCAGTCGAGTCTGTTTTAAAGTTTGCCAAATTTACTTCACAATGCAACATACAATATAAAACGTTTCAGATCAAGTGTCAACATCTTTTTAAAACCCAAAATACCTATTTAACAACAAATTATTATCTTCTTTTCGGTTTTCTTTCAGGAACCGAAGTTAGAGGATAAGAAAGCATCCCAAATTGATTTGCTAGAACATTACGACACACCCAAAAAGATTAGAGAATGTTTAGCAGCCGAAATGATCCAACAATTCAGCAACTACGACACCCCCAACACAATTGTCAAGAAACCTTGTGGTTGTATCTTGAAATTCAACAAACCTACTTTCCCGGAACCTAAAGTCGTTGATGATGATATCCGTCCAGCCGATTGTCCGTGCCGTAGAGTCATTTGCTGGCCGGGAAATTGGATGACGCTACCATACTGCCGTAGAGGAAACGGGATAGAAAATACTGATTTAGCACAAAAGATTTGTATAAATGGAGAAACAAAATTGACTGTAATGCAGTCTACAGGAGATATGGCGATATATGCCACCGTTGATATGTCGAAGAAAACAAATAGAAGAAAAATGCAAGACTGCAGTTGTTCCGAAAAGAAAGGCAAAGAAGATCCTGTTTCTTCAAATTATGTAAATATAGATCCTTCTAATCTAATAGTTGAACCTCAAGTAGAAAATGTATCTGAAAGCGCAAACTACGCAAACATAAACTTTGCTCAGTCGTTGGAATACTACGAAAACGCAAAGGAATTATTACAAAAAGCTGGAATAACGAGAGAAGAACTTGCTAAACTTGAAGAAAAAGATAAATTAAGTTATATTATATCCAATGGCGTTAAAGTATGCAACAAATGTGGCCACGCTTGCCAAGAAAACAACGAAGAAGATGAAAAACAAGATGACTACTTGATGATGGAACCAGCTAAGGGACAAAAATCAGATTCCAGCTCCCCTGATATAACAGTCAAACAAAATAAAAACTTCCCTGGTTACCTTCCAATGTCGCCTGCAGTTTGTAACAAAGCAGATTTATTAAAACAATGCGTCAACAAATTAATCTGCGAAAAATCGGCCAGCAATCCAAGTCTGATAGGCCCCGCCGTGGATCGAAGCCGGAAACGATCAGACAGCGACGTTAGAATACCCGGAAGTGCGATGTTAATGCTGAACCATCCCGGACAAAGCCCATACCTTCGAAGACAAATCATGGATAGCACAGACAGTCTGGATAGAAGAGCAAGTTTCCTCGCTAGAAAGCGTTCTAGTTCTGCCGATTCTACGCGATATATAGAAGATGATGTAGAAAGTGCACTTAGCAGAACAACTTCCCCATCAAGTGAAACTTTAAGAAAGAGTTCTGTACATTCGTTGAACAGTACTGTTGAACAAATTCCGTGCTCAGAACATAGAATGTCTTCGCCTTGCCTCCATCAAGAAACAGAATGTTACGATAGTGATTGCTGTAGAAAAATTGATGTGAATTCAAACGAAACTGAAGATGAAGTAAGTTCTGTAACAGATTCCCTCAGAACTCAAGTAAATGAACTTTCACAACAAGTAAACATCAGGAGATCTTCGTCCGTACCATGCAAATCTGGACAAAATAGAGATTCATCTAGTTCGAATGATTCTGGAGTATCAACAGGAAGTTTACGACAACGAGGCGGCGATTTTGCAGAGTTTGAATTGCCGTTAACAACTGCTAAATCAAGTAGAAGACACTACCACGTTATTCAGCAAGGAACAGGGATGAACTGTCTTCATTCTTCTCTACCAAGAAGATCTAAGTCTTCAGATCCTTTGAGGGAATTGACTTTCCAGTTTCAAAAGGAAAAAATTCCAGCCAAATCTTCCTCAGCCGAAGCGGAAGTACCTATATGTCCCGCCAAAACCGGAAAAGGTAAGAAAAATTTGAAATGTGCCACACGTAGTATCTTACCTTGTTTTGTTTTTAATTTACAGGATATAGCAGTCCTGGAGATGGTACAATACAGCCATATATGGACTCGAGAAGTACCAGCAGTGGTACTTCAGATATGTCTGATTACATCGAAACATTAAGTTTATCTTCTCATAGTTCATCCGACGCCCCTGACAGTTTGAGGTTAGTCACCTTCCCGATTTGTTTACTTAATTTTACTAACTTTGTTTTTGTTCAAGGTTGATTCGTCCAGCAACTTCAACATTGCGACCACGCTCAGGTAAAGAGTATTTAAACATCGACCGCGCCATGTTGATGTCAGACGGAAAAAGCCTGACGCCTCAACAGTTGCGCAGTCTACTGAGCACTTCCGCCTATGCAAATATAGCGCCCGTTCCGGAAAAGTCCGAATCGCCCAGTCCTGGATACATGAGTGGATCTTCACCGGCTCAGGATTTGCCAGCGCAGTTCTCTTTCCAGGTAGGCATAATTGCAGTAAATGTATTTTTTTGAAGAGTGTTTATTTGCTTATAACAATTAAACGGGCAAAAATTACTTCAAATCGTATTTATATTTATGATGGGCCTAGATTGGACCCTTGAGTTACTCCACATGTAGCAACATAAATTTGAAAACTGTACAAATGAAGATAATGTGTTGTTGGTTCCAGAAGACAACCTAAGAAGATAGCATTGCCAAGAAACATTGCAAGACTGATACTGGAGTACTGGGATACAGGGAATCTGCTTCACTTCGTTCGTAATATATTTTGTAGACTTTTCTAACGTATTTTATAACTTGCAGTGCTTCTATCTACTGGTAACAGGTTAGTCAGGTGTATAGTACTTCTAGTCCAAATTCATGTGCAAAATTCGACTTATTATTTACTTAGCACCAAGTGTACATACTATTTATGTAAAGATAGGGTCTAGCACAGTGAATACATTCTCGGTGATTTAATCTACTGCCTTTAAGCTCGGTGGATGGTTATATTTTAGTTGGATACAAACACCAAATCCCCCATAAGCTGTGAATATAGTTTTATTTTTATGGAATAACAACGAAATAGATTAGGGAGAATTCATTCGTACTAACTCAACCGAAAAATGGAAAGAATTGGCGGTTTAATCGAAAAGTTTACCAGTTACACTTTACAATTAAATTCTAAGCTCATATATTTTGATTCTTCCGAAAACGCATTAAAATTATAATGACATTTTCTATGTTGGACTCACTGTTGTAATCAAAATATCCTTTGTTGTAATCAACAATTTTACAGTTATTGTTTGCAATATAATTATAATACCGTAGTTTTTAAAAGTGAAAATAAATATTTATAGTAAATCATAAGAATTTGATTTCTCGAATTTTTTTTTTTTTTTTGTTGCATTCTTTGTTGTAGTCAACATTTTTGGGCTATAATCAAAATGTTCTTTGATTCTTCCCAAAACGCATTAAAATAATAATAACATTTTCTTTGTTGAATTCATTGTTGTAATCAAAATATCCTTTGTTGTAATCAACAATTTTACAGTTATATATATATTTATAATAAATCATAAGCATTTGATTCTTCGAAAAATTATTTTTGTTGCATTCATTGTTGTAATAAATATTTTTTGGCTATAATCAAAATGTCTTTTTGAAATGAGTAATAACTAATAAGCCGTGATATATTTATTTGTTTAATCAGAAAACACTGTACAGTCCGTGACACTAAAGAAAGCTGGTTCCCCCAATCACCAAGGTTTACAAGAGAAATAACGTCACTGTGAAATTCAGTGCCGGCTTTTTAGGTGAGGCAGACCCTCATCAGAAATGAAGTAACTCCGAATATCATTTTAACAATTTAATAATTTTATGCTAATTTCAACTTATTCTCTTAATGCTTGTCTTTATAAAGATCAAAAGAACAATTTAAGCCACCGCCATAACTAATTTGTAATGCAGTACACCTAATTTGCATCCTGTGAGGCTTGCCTCTCGAAAAGAATAGTACGAAGGGACATTTTTATATTATCTACCTAGTTATAAAGGAAAATTATAGGATACAAAGTAATATTTTATTTTACAACATTGTTTCCTTCGACATTTATACATTTAGTCCAAAGTTTTTTCAGTTACGCTGTTCCCTCGAAAAAAATTCTTTTGGCAAGTCTGCAAAAAACTCCTCGGTTTCGTTCAACTCTTCATCTGAAGAGAAACGTTGACCCCGCAAATGTTTTTTAAGCTTGCAGAATAAGTAATAATTGCACGGTGCTAAGTCAGGGTTATAGGGTGGATGTCGTATCTCTACTAAGCCGCAGTCGTTGATTACTTCTCCGACTTTTCTAGTTTTATACACCCTACAATTCTCATGCAGCAGCATAATCTGGCCGTAGTTACTGGGTATTTTTAAGCGTCTAGTATCTTTTAAATGGTTAATTGTTTCCTTGTATACATCTGCTGTGATGGACCTTCAATTTTTTTGATGTTTTCCATCGTTCTTGCTTCTACGGGCCCTTCGTATCTTGAGTCATCTTGAATTGATTCTCTGCCGCACTGAAATTGCTTACACCAAAATTTTGCCGTAAAATACGAAGGCCCACCTTCCCCATATACCCCCCTCATCCTTTCAAGGATTACTTTCGGTCCATTCTTTTTTTAAGAATTTTATAACGCTTGTATGTTCAAGTTTCACTTCACTCATTTTGTCGCAACTAAACCTAATTAATTAAATTCTTATAAGCATTTAACATTCCTCAGACCGATTTTCTTTCGTTTCATGGACCGAACAAACTTTCATTCACAACAATACAATAATTATATTTTGTGTTTTGAAGTAAACAGTTCATTCTAACTAATAATAACTTAAGTATGTTGTATCGGAAAAACTTTTTGATTAGTAGTAAAATTTCGCCGTTTTCGGTTGAGAACAATTCCTGTTTGTTGAGTACTGTGCCATAATATTTTGTGTGAGCAAAGTGCAAGATTTCATGGCAATAATAACCGTTTCTTGACTAGTCTGTGTATAAACTTGATAGTGAGAAGTAAGAAGTGAAATCATGTACTTTCCTTAGACGCTGAGTGTAGCGTCTTACTAAATACGAATTTTAACTATTGAATCATATTCATGTGTTGTATTTTTATAAATACAATGTCCTTTCACTTTATGAACTTATAGTTAACTTAATATCAAGGGCTTTATAAATAGCCTAAGAATAAGCAATCTATCATTAGGAATATATATATCAAAATGTAATAAATAACAATTTGTAAACGTGTCATTGTACAAAGTATCCTGATCATTTATTAAATTATTGGTAATAGAACCTCACTTAAAATATTTGCATAGTTATCATTACCTATTTTTTTTTATATATATATATTAATATTATTGTTTTACCAGGGTAAGTGCATTATTATTATAAATATACTAATCTTTAAGTAACACAGAGCTGGGCAAAGTACCGGAAAGCAGTACTTGAAGTGTCTTGATGTTTCTAAATGTACTTGAAGTACAAGTACTTTTTAGTTTCTAAAGTACTTGAAAGTACCAAGTACTTAAATAAGTACCTTGTAAATTTGGGTGCAAGTACTTTTTCAGATAATTGATATTTTTCTGATTATATGGACCTTAAAAGGTGATTATTGACAAAAATTTCAATATGCGATATTTATTTGGTTATTTAAAACAAAGAGTTCCTCGCTGGGACTGCCGTATCATCTAGCGATCTCATGACGTAAAATTGACGTCATATGATCGCCAAGCGATACTGGAAGTTGAACCGAGATGTTAGAATGACGTCATTTTTACGCCAGGCGATACGACAAAGTCCCAGCATTGTAGATAGGTAATACAAATATTATAATGTATATGCAGATTAAAATTAATTTATTTATGCCAAAAATGTGCAAATATATCTTTACTTTCATATTATCGCTGAAAATATATTTATTAATGAAATTTACATGATTATGTACTACAGGAATAACACCACATCACTGCAAAAGAAACACGGACAGACAAACAATTCTCATAACATTGTTAACTTTTAAATTATTAATCGAACTTCAAGTACATTTAAAGTTGGTACTTCAAGTATTTAAAAATACTTCAAGTATTTTTCTAAGTATTAAGTACCAAGTATGTACATGCGAATAGACTTACTTTGTCAAGTACAAAGTACTATAAATAGAAAGTACTTCAAGTACAGTACTTGAAGTACTAAAAGTACTTGCAAGCCTAATAAAGTACTTTTCTTGCAAGTATTACCCAGCTCTGAAGTAACATATATTATTTTATTTACATTAGCTGGTATAGTTTGGTTCACGAAAGATGACTATTCAAGGTCATTTATAAGCCGTCTTATATAATATTATGTGCAGGTAATTTCACTGCATTTCGTATGTACAGGCGTACAACATTAAATATTAATGGATACATTTTAACTGAAAAAAATAAGTGTAATTTATTTAAAAATTGTTTTTTTAAATGCCCATCGTTATTTTAAAAACTACTCAATATTATTTTACAAAATTTGGTATGTAGGGGTTTTCCGACATGACCGTTTCAACTAAAATATTCTCAAAGCAGTAGCACTTCCGTTTAACCGGAAGTTATTTTAAATGGAATGCTATATTTTTTGTTTTACCATTGAATTCAACGGAAAATTTTGGATACGATACAATAAAAATACTCTTAATCAACCACTTCTTTATCACTCGATATCTCGAAAATGGAATTGAATTTCTATAATCTAACAGTTTTATAAAGAAAGCTTTTGTTTACACTCATATAAATTAATAATCGACAATTTTTGAAAAATGTAATATCTATGTGAACTTGAGTTTAAGTTCAAAAAAATATAGCATTCATTTAAAATAAGAAAGTTATGGTCTACTTCCAGTCAAACCGGAAGTGCTACTGTATTGAGAATATTTTAGTTGAAACCGGCATGTGGAAAAACCCCTAGATACCAAATTTCGTAAAATAACATTGAGTAGTTTTTAAAATGACAGCATAAGCTAGTCCTGTCAATATGTATAATATAACCTAGTATCCTTGCAAAAGGGTGGGTAGTTATAATTTTTGGATATGTTGTAAGGACCAAGGCCAGTAATAGGAAACCAATTTTGCAGAAACGAAAGCCCTGTGCTACCAGAATTATAGGGAAAAAAGTTCGTAATTTTCGGTCTTTTTTCGGTTTTTCCTAAATTTCTCTGTTTCTATATATCGGAGAGTAAAAGTTGTTATTATCAATATTGTAGAAGACAATATTTGCTTCAACTTTTGTATTTACGATTTTTTGTGAAAGTATCAGAATTTACGGGAAATGACAAAACAAGCACACATCGCACTGTAGTTCAATAAATATAGTCCACAGAAAAAAATCGTAAATATAAAAGTTGTAGCAAATTTTGTCTTCTACAATATTGATAATAACAACTTTTCCTCTCCGATGTATAGAAACAGAGAAATTGAGGAAAAACCGAAAAAAGGCCGAAAATTTATATCTTTTTACCTTCCGTCACCTTTAGGTAAGGAAGGTATTGTCTTTGGTCAAAAAATTCGATGATGAGTTTTAAATCAATAAGCACGTTTTAGGGTCCCTAGAATACGAATTTACTATTTTTACGATGATGTCTGTATGTGTGTGTGTGTGTGTGTGTGTGTGTGTGTGTGTGTGTGTGTGTGTGTGTGTGGATGTGTGTGTGTGTGTGTGTGTGTGTGGATGTGTGTGTGTGTGTGTGTGGATGTGTGTGTGTGTGGATGTGTGTGTGTGTGTAACAAAATTTTCGTCTGCGATAACTCTAATACTACAGTTACAAAAATTATAATTTTTTCGTGTACTTCTTCGTTACATCCATATGAAGAGCTGATTAGATTTTGGTTACAATTGGTCAACCGGAAGTACCATCATTTGAAGATTTTAACAGTTTTTCTTGAAAAAACTATGTTAAATATAATTTTTTCACATTTGATGTTATTATAAATATTAAAGAATATTTTATTCTCTATACGATTTGACTGCATTTTATACTTAATATTAAATGGATATAGAGTTAAAAAATTATAAAGAAATTAAATTTCATAAAGTAGCAATAGCTATGGAAACAGCTACTATATTAAGAAAATTCTGATTGAAAGATGTCAGTGTCAAGTAAAATTGACATAGTGTGTCTGTCTTATAATTTTACTGGAAATATAGGATCTTTTGCTTTCTGTATGGAATTTGTATAAAATACATACAACTGCTTTAAGTAATGTACAAGAAATAATAATAATAATAATAAATCTTTTATTTCTGCAGATACATTACACTGTATATAGAAAACGTCACAAAATAATAATTTTCTGTATGAAATTTGCATAAAATACATGCAACTGCGGGAAGATAATGTACAAGAAATAGAATATTTAATTTAGCAAGGAACTTTCCGTATGAAATTTGTACAAAATTCATAGAACTGACGGAAGGTAATGTGCTGGCCACATCAGATTTTTTCCCTATATACCCGACCTTATGCAAGCAACTTTGTATAACTTGACTGGACTAATAATGCCTTTTTCAAGAATTTATGTTCTTCACCTGTTTTTGCAAAACACAAAAAACACACTTGACATAAACCATGGAATAACAATTTAATTTAACGTCAACGTCACTGAGTACACATTAGCACAGAGGCCAGTGTAGTAGATAGTTAGATATCTGTAACTCTACGACATACGTCATTATTATTTGTAATGTGTCAGAAATAATGGCCCGTATTCATACTTTTATAATAAAAGCGCTTTTATGGAGCAAACTCCTATAAGAATATAATGTAAAAGCGCGCTCCATAAAAGCGCTTTTATTATAAAAGTGCGCTCAGAATACGGGCCAATGTCACTATTTACGTATATCTGTCACACAACATAAATTACATAGCCCTACGTCAAATAATCTTTCTCTTTCTAACTTGAAATGTTGCTAAGCTACTGGTGTATAAAGGGCTGCGTATTCTTTCACAAGTGACCTTGAATAGACATCTTTCGTGAAACAAACGATAGCACAACCAAAACGCTGTTTTAAAAAAAATTAAATTCGAATTACAACATTTCATTGCATCCTTAAGTTTAAGAACGATTTTTTAAAAATATTTGTTTGAATAAAAACTATGTTCTGCTTTAAAATCATATTTTGATAAATTTATTATTACTATTAAATAAATAATTAGACATTTTTTTAAACAGCGTTTTAGTTAAAATAAGACTTGTGCAACCAGCTATTATTATATACATAAATTAATTTTGTCAGATAAATGCTGTAATCATAGAGTATATAGATGTGTGTATGGTGTGCTCGTATACTGCTGTGGCTTCGAAGATGACTTCCTGGCGCTTGGAGGCGAAGTTTGGACCTGGAGTTCACCTGGAGGTATTATTTACTCTTGGTAATATTTTATTTTTACACTTCATGGTTCTATTAACATCTTTTCTACGATGAAGGTAATTTCGTATGGAAATTAATTGAATTACTAATTTAAAAATTACGAAATGGGGACATTGGTTGTTTTGTTTTTACATTAAACCACATATTATTTTCTTTTCATTTTAAACGTAAAAATAATTTATTGACAAAGTATTTTATTTATTAATTTAAAAAGTATGTAGATTATTTTTTCAAAGTTTAGTTGAAATTTTAAAGCTTTTTGCCGGAGTTTAATTAAAGTTTTACCGCAATTAGATAATTTATTATTAATTATTATCACTTTTAGACATTCTGCCTGACTGGGGGACAAACAGACATCCTGGACTGTTGAATATGGGAAACATCTTAGAAGAGATTGCCCGAAGATAACGTATGAAAATGAAGCCTTACAGCCACGACATTACAACGTGAAGTTGAGAAAGTAAGAAAAGTTGTATTTTCATATAGTACAGGAAATATTGAATTATTTCTCTTTATTTTTCTTATCACCTCTTTTGGTTTACCCTCTTATTTTGTATTTGTATATGTTTAATAGTCTAATTTTTATATATTTTTCTGTGCAGGTTGTCAACATGTGAACTTGAAGGACCCCAATGGCAGTAGAAGAGAAATATTATATATTGTAAAATTATAATAAAATGTTAATGTATATATTTTCACTATATTTGTAATTATATATTGTTAATAAACTTTAAAATTGATTTAAAAATGACTAATTTTTTTAATCGTTAGTTTTAATTTTTGTAATACACCCCTCAAACACACGTAAGTATATAATTTCTAATAATCATGAACGTGTTACGTATATAGTTTTTAATACAGCCGCCATGGGGCAGCACCTGTTGAAAAGCTTTGCGCCTAAAAAATAGGCAACCCGTAATTTAATTTTTTTTAGCGTGCATAGATGCTACATTAAGGTAGCATCTATGCACGCAAAACAAACTTTTAACGTGCATAGATGCTATCTTAATGTAGCATCTATGCACGCAAAAACAAATTTTAACGCGCATAGATGCTACCTTAATGTAGCATCTATGCAAGCAAAAAAAATTTTTTGTGCAACCGGACGCGAAATAAGCATTTCGCAGCCGCAATACAGGCCGCGAAATTAAATTTCGCAACCGTTGTCATGGTAGCGGCCGCGAAATTAGGCAAATAATCACTTTGACACTTGAAAATTGCATGGTTTTGTTTATCAAATGTTAATCCCATAGCCACCGTGAAAGCTAACTTTCTATATACAATGAAACTGTTTAAAATTAATAAAATTTGTACTTACATATTTTTTACGGTTGCACAAAAAATATTGTGTACACCTTGTCCGCGAAATCCTTTAGCGTCCTCGAGATTGTCTTGCCTCGGCCGCAAGCGGCCTCGGCGACAATTTTTCTCTCGGTACGCTAAAGAGTGATTTCGCGGCCTTGATATACAAATAACTATTAACGTGCATAGATGCTACCTTAATGAAGTATCCATGCACAAAAAAATTTTTTTTTGCGTGCATGGTTGCTTCTTTAATGAAGCATCCATGCACAAAAAAAATGGTTTTATATGCATGGCTGCTGCCTTAAGGAAGCATCTATGCACGCTAAAAAAAAATTTAAATTACGGGTTGCCTATATTTTAGGCGCAAAGCTATTCAACAGGTGCTGCCCCACGGCGGCTGTATTAAGAACTATATACGTAATACGTTCATAACTACTTGAAATTTGCAATTTAAAAAACAACGTACGCGTAGGGACTTAGAACAAAAAACATTTTTTTTTTAATTGATAAATATTTATTATAAAGACACCAGACTTTTTATAAAAATAAAAGTTTATTGATATTACAGAAGAATGTTTGACTCCATCATACACAATTATAAACAGAACTATATCAAAAGATCTGTTTAAAAAATATTTGTATGTTCATTACCAAATTTGAAAACAACTTAATAAGAAAAGAATTTTCAAACAGATTGTCTTTTATGTTTCATTCGAGATTTAATTCTGTTCTTAAGTGTTACTAAATTTATTAACAAATCTAACAAATGGTTTAGTTATAAAACTAAAACGTTTGTTACAAAATAAAATTACCATTAATATAGTTATATATTTATTTATTAATTAATTTGCATCTTTATTCTGTAAATAAAGTTTATCTGAAGATAAAATTTTATTTACAGAATAAAGATGCAAAATAATTAATAACAAATAATACAAACATAATTTCATTTGGTAACAAACATTTTAGTTTTATAACCAATCCGAAACTCTACTTTAATATTTTACTACCCAATATATGTATAGTTTATTAAATAGAGTTCCGTTTACAACACTTATAGCCTATTTAACAAATTAAGTCTTGGGGCCCCTAAATAAGATTTCTTGTTCCCATTGTTAAAGGTACAAGATTTCTTATTCAGTTTAAGACCGTTTGCGAACCTTTACATTAATTATATATTCTTTTTGTTACCACCCAACCGCCCACTTACCAAAATATATATTTAATAATACAAAGCTTCGTTTACAATAAATACTTAAAATATAACTTTACACTGACCGCGTCTAAATACTTAATCTAATTACAATTTTTACTAAAACTACCTACTGTACGACTAATGTGACGGGTTTAAATTAAAATAAACAGAACATAAATGATTGTTTTATTGTATACATATATTTCAAACAGTTCTTTAATGAAGAGGAAGCCATGGTCTGCGTCACCAATCGGCACTGCAATCTCGACGACAATGACAGGGCAGTAAGGATTTCTTCCAACATTAAAACTAAACTCTTTATTTAATAAATTGTATATATAGAGAGCAACCGCCCTCAAATACCAAACCCACGCTCTCCATATATACCATTTATTAAATAAATACAATTTCATGTACATTGTTTTATAATCAAACTTAATCTATTGTAGAACCCCCCAAATTAAGATGGTGAAGTGCGCAAAATAGCCTATCTTACGTTAATATCTCGTTCAAAAAATAGCAAATCTAAGCCTATCTTACGTTAATATCTCGTTCAAAGAATAGCAAATCTAAAAGTATGAAGTTACGTTAATTTTTTTCTCTTTCTCAAAAAGCAAAAACAACCCTTGCCTATCTTATATCTAAGCTAACTTATGTCTACGCAATCTATCTTATATCTAGACTATGCTAAGATAAAGGCGAAGTGAGAGAGAGATATACGAGCTAAAACAAAAAGTAAGAACGCCGGGGTGGTTCTCACATGTAGTTTACGAGGGGATTAAGCCGACCCCACACGATGCAAAGCATGTACGGCCTGCCAACGCGAGCTCCCTAAGGACAAGAAAGACAGTTACATGTAATCTTCTCGGCTTGGATGCCTAAGAAGAGCTACTCCCGAAGACATCGCCCGGTCTTATACGCGATACCTACCCCGAACGCGATCAACCCGTGTGCTCAAACAAAGTTAAATCAAACAAAAACCTTACTTTGTCTTTAATTATTCGTTGCCAGTAACATTAAATGATGATTACATACGTTGCCTCCGGATGAGGAGAGCACATAGACGCCATAAGAAAGCTTCCTGTGATAGCATTCAGGTTCGTTTAATCTTTTCTCATTCGAGTCTAGCAATCTAGAGCGTAGGCATCAATACGATGGCCAGCAACTTTACTACAAAAGAATTAAACTGTCCCTAGAAACATTCTCACAAGTGCGAAGCGATCCCCCAGAATAAACAACTGGTTTCACATGGCATAGCTAACCATATCAGTCCACTCAATTATGGAAAAATCGCGCACGAACCCTGCCTACCCATCCCACTAACCGTGATGTTAAATAAGGAAACCCGAACCCATATCAAATTTCGAATCTCTCCCACCTTCCTGACCCTCTCACTGATTCTCTCATCCATTCGCATCATTCATGCCCCGATACATATGTTTTTCTTTTCACATTCACTCTCCCTAGGTGTCGTCTGGACAACCCGCGCAGTACGCGTACCACGGTGGCAAACGTAGACGCACGATTTTATGATGAATCGCCAAGGAATGCACTTCAAATTAATCAATTTATTTTCATTTTTAAAGAAAACGCGTGTTTGCTCTACGGCGCGATGAGCCAAAGTTTCATTAAGACCTGAAAATACATTTAAAAGAACTTATATCTAACTTAAAATCTACTATATTAATCTAGTCTGCTTGATGTCCGATTTCTGAAAGATATATGTTAATTATATGTTCCCAGATATTGATTTTATTGATAAAGTCGATATTTCAATTTTAAATTGTTTGAATATTATACAGACATCCATGAAAGTTATATTTCTTGCAATGTAGTACTCAAAATCGAATTTGAATTCAAGATAATATTTAGACATATTATAGTCATATTCCTTTGACTATAAGTTCTCATGATTGAACATGAGAACAATATATTTTATAAAAAAATAAAATTCCTTACCAGTTCATCCACCGGTGGTCGTTTACGCCGTAGAAGATTTATCTGGAGCTCTGCAATCCTTTAGAAAAGCTGCCTTAGAAGACCTGCAGTGTTGAAATCCAAAGCTTGGAAGTTGCATCCAAATTCTCCAAGTTTCTTCACGTCTCAGATCAATCAAATGTCCGCCTACTAAATAATAATTATTAGTTTGTGGTATTCTTTAAACCATTTCAAAGACTGTTGGATAAAATTTCGTATGGCAAACTTGAATTCATTACACAAACAAGACACTTGATTTATACAATGAGTAAACGTCTATCATGCGATATTTTATCCAATAGTTTTTAAATAGTTTCGAAAGCACATTTGATAAAAAAATAATGCAGAGAAGGCCACCGAGTTACTACAATGTCAATATAGAAATTTATATCATATATTGAAGCAACGCGCAACAAACTGTAATATATTAACATTATAGTAACTGTGATTGGCTTACTCTGCACCATTTTTTATCAAATGTCTTTAAGAAATATCAAATTAAAACAAAAAACCATTTAAATTATCTATATATTTTGCACCACTCTGTTCGTCGTGTGGTTATACTAGTGGAAGAAAGTGCACCACTTTTCAAACGCGTAGTTCCTCTAGTGCTAGTGCATATATTTTAAGCATTATACAAATAGACCTGTTTCAGGCAGTCCTTATTGACTAGTAAGTAGATTTGAACGTGTAAATTTTTATTCCACGATTTGATTAGTGCGATTAGGTAATAATAATTTATTCATATCAATATCTAATCGCACAAATATTAATAATAAAGTTTTATTTATTGGCTAATGCAAACTGCTGTCCATTATTGCAATTACGCCTTTATAAAGAAATACGTGTATTAGGTCATTTTTAAAGAAAAAACGGAATAACGGAATAAAAAAATCTGATGTGGCCGTACATGACCTCCCGCCTATCTCATATTTAAAATAGCAATGAGCTTTAAGTAAATAATCATTTCCGGCTGACCGTTTGTAAAAACAATCTAATTTGTTGTTACAATAAATAGAAAAGTCTGTAACAACAAAATGTTATATTTTAAATCGTCTTCCTGGAAAATCTGTTACGAGCTCTAAATTTAGTACCACATCCGATTTTTCATATAAGTCAAAATCTAATATGTTGTTTCCAATCATATACGGGTTTTAAATACCAAATTTGAAAAGTTCTGGATCATATCTCAACATATTTCTTTAAGCAAATCTGTTCAGAGCTTCAAGTAAAGTACCATTTCCGGTTTATCAATTTTAGCAAAAATCCAATTAATCTAAAAGTCTTAAATACCAAATTAGAAAATTTTTGGATCATATCTTAATATATTTTTTCAAGCAAATCTGTTCAGAGCTTCAAGTAAAGTACTACTTCCGGTTTGTCAATTTTAGCAAAAATCGAATATGTCGTTCTCATTACTCAAAAAGTCTTAAATACCAAATTTGAAAAATTTTGGACCTTAATATATTTTTTCAAGCAAATCTGTTCAGAGCTTCAAGTAAAGTACCACATCCGGTTTATCAATTTTAGCAAAAATCTAATATGTCATTCTCATTAATCTAAAAGTCATAAATACCAAATTTGAAAAGTTTTGGGTCATATCTTAATATATTTTTTCAAGCAAATCTGTTCAAAGCTTCACGTAAAGTACCACTTCCGGTTTATCAATTTTAGCAAAAATATGACATGTCGTTCTCATTAATCTGAAAGTCTTAAATACCAAATTTGAATGTTCTGGCTCATATCTTAATATATGTTTTCAGGCAAATTTGTTCAGAGCTTCAAGTAAAGTACCACTTCCGGTTTATCAATTTTAGCAAAAATCTAATATGTCGTTCTCATCAATCTAAAAGTCTTAAATACCAAATTTGAAAAGTTTATGTTCTCACAAAACCTAACTACCAATATAAATACATGGTGTTGTCTGTCACCGAGATATGCACAGACTTTACACCATATTTCCCAACGAACATTCCAGTAAAAATAAGAGTTCATTAAAAAGAAATAGTTATATATTCCCCTCTCTGTTCTACAGAAATTAATATTTGAAAGTGAGTGTCCACTCCTGTTTGTATTACTCTATGATCACCGAGATATGTTACGGACACAGAGTTAACACCATGTTTCCCAACAAATATTACAGTAAGAATAGTTTATTAGAAAGAAATAGTTATATATTTCCCTCTCTGTCTAATAAAAATTAATGAATATTTGCAACTGAGTGTTCAATCCTGTATTTATTATTCTATGTCGTGATGTCTCTGTCTTACAGTATACCTTTCTCTGTCACACAAAAATCAATATGCACCCCCATGCCCCCGCCGTTTAGTAATTGACGTGGGGTAAAAATTGAGATTTAATTTATTTAATTAATGACAAAACAATGGCTCCCGTAAATTATACATGTTGGAAGGGAATACTTTTAAATAAAATAAAACCAAAGTCTGGTGACACTTCATATTTGTTACACTACCTCCCGCCAACTAAACCAATGTACAAATGTGGCATATTTTAACAACAATACCTCCCGCTAATAATAAATGGAGATAGATCAACAGTACCTCTCGTCAATTGAAAATGAGAATAGTGCAACAGTACCTTCCGCCAACTAATCAGAGTGATGTTTTATAACGAAACAATGACTCCCGTACATTATACATGTGGGAAGGAAATACTTTTAAATAAAATAAAACAACCAAAATCTGTGTCTGTTTGTGTGTGACGATTTTTTCCTCCATGGTAACAAACTTCCAAAAATTTCTAATTTCCGTATTTCAGCTTTCTGCATTAATGTAAAGAGTTGATTAGATTTTAGGTAAAATTGGACAACCGGAAGTGATACTTTACTTGAAACATATAACAGTTTTTAATGAAAAACTATATTAAAATATAACCCAAAACTTTTCAATTTTAGTATTTAAGCCTTTTATTTGAAGGGGAACAACATATTAGATTTTGGATAACATTGATAAACCAGAAGTGATACTTTACTTGAAGATCAGAACAGATTTTCGTGAAAAATATATTATGATTTATTCCAAAACTTTTCAAATTTCGTATTTAAGACTTTTATTTAAAGGGAAACAACATATTTGATTTTGTTTAAAATTAATAAACCGGAAGTGATACTTTACTTGAAGCCTATAACAGTTTTTAAAGATTAACTATATTAAAATATAATCCAAAACTTTTCAATTTTAGTATTCAAGATTTTTATATCCAGGGGAATAACATATTAGCTTTTGGTTTTTTACCTCCCGCTACCCTTGGTAAGGGAGGTATAGGGATCGTGCTAAAAATCGCATATCAAGATTTTGCTAAATGACCACGTTTTAAGGTCCCTAGAATCCAATTTTAACATTTTCACGATGATGTCTGTGTGTATGAATGTGTGTGTGTGTGGATCCTTTACTCTAACTCAAGTACTATCATTCAGAAAATTTTGAAATCTTGTATTTCGAACTTTTTCTGTAATGGAAAGAGCCCATTAGATTTTGGTGTAAATCGGATAACCGGAAATAGCACTTTACTAGAAGCTCAAAATAGTTTTTCTTCGGAAAATACCTTTAAATATTATTTTTTCGAGATTAATGTTATTATAAAAATTGAAGATTATTAAATTTTCTACAGATTTGCATTAATACTTTTTCTATATATTTTATGGATAAATTTATAAAATTATCTATAAATTTAATCCCAGAGCCTACGCTTAAACAAGCAAAACTTCTTGGTTACACAGTTCATATCTTATTAACTTAAATGTATGTAACTGACAGATAAATGTCACTGTCAAAGAACTAATCATTTCAAATTAATAACAGTAATGTTTTAAAAAGAAAATAGTAAATAGAACCCTAGTTATATGGAATGGATCTTAATACAGTTTCCACAATAACTAAATATGTAAGTATGCATATTTAAATTAATAAAAATTAAATAGCGGGAGGTTTGGTGTTGGCCACATCAGATTTTTACTAATAAAATTAGTTAATATTTTGTGGTCCTACATTAATAACTAATATTATAAGTTAATGTTTTTATAAAACATTACATAATAATATTAACTAATATTATTAGACATTGACTAATTTTATTAGTCTAATAATTTTTATGAAACATGCCCAAGAAAGTATATAACGCTGTATGTATTTACAATAGTTGAACTATGGTTATTTTTGCCAAAAGTTCCTCAATTATAAATAAATATATCATCACACCATATTACCCTTTGCTGGGTGAGCCAATCTGCTTCGTAAACAGACGAAGATGTCATATTTGTACACCACAGACGACTTACGTCTCTACAATATCATTGCCATCGATATTATCAAGAGAAAAATGCATGACTTACATTAAAAGATCTCAGCGACCCAGAATCTCTGCAACTCAGATGCTCGCCAACTCTGCAAACTTGAACTAAATCACTCGGGAATAGTCTCGATAGTAGTACTTTTGTTTGGACTCTGAAATCAAAATAATTCATTGCAATACATAATAAAATTATTATTATTTACG
The DNA here is from genome assembly GCA_963082715.1 of Harpalus rubripes. NCBI lineage: Eukaryota > Metazoa > Arthropoda > Insecta > Coleoptera > Carabidae > Harpalus > Harpalus rubripes. The sequence continues at coordinate 47,583,732 of OY720456.1, read as the reverse complement.
ATATTTGTCTGTTTGAAACAAAATATTGATAATTTATAAATACCTCGAAATACATAAAATCATGAAAAATGCAAACAAAAATAACACTTTGAACTAGAATTCGCATGATTTATTCGTAGATATGAATAAAATTCTACTCACGATTCAAGATTTTACCAGTTCGACAATATCGTACATATAATAATAATATATAAAATTGTACTCACAACCCGACCTTCGAAAATATATTATCATACGATCTTTATAAGAAATACATTCATAAAATTCCACTTACATTGAATCATATCACTACAGCAGTAAACCCTGGATTATTTTCTGGTATTAATGGATTGCGGACGATTTTTTACAGCAACTAACAATAATTCGACTGTTAATCGCAAAAATGTTATAATTGATTCAACTAATTACAACACGTGGTTTACGTAATGGACGACGCGTTGGAATTTATCATGAACTTTGTATTGAAATTAAACAATTTACCTTGAGATTCAGCCCAGCATTTTGTTTTTATAGCTTCATAGTCATATGAATTTGTTTAAAACACATAATACTATAAATATAACAACAAAATAGAATATAAAAACATGATAAAAAAGCGGACAGCAAAGAACGCACAATCTTGTCGCCGACATGTGCCATGTGCTTGTTGTATCAGTGTTGCCACCGTTCGGATATTGAAGTTATCATAAAAAAACATTCAAAATAATGTGTTATATCAAATTTCTTCATCGGAATTATTTAGTTCGTTCTTTTTGCATATATTTTTGCTATTTAACGTAAAAATTTAATATTGTACATCGTATACCTGCCCAAATTATCCTGCATGTAGAATAATTAACATACGATTGGCAAAGCTGTGTTAGAGTAGTGTTTCCAACCGCGTTTTATGAACTTTTTCTTTACTTGCCTTTGCAAAAATTATTTATTTAAATACAAAATTAATAAATATTGGACCTTTTCAATTTAATGAGATCTATGAAGTTTGTTTTTAAAAAATTTAGACGTAAAATGTGAGAAAAATCTTTGACAACTTTAAAAAATTTCTCAAAAGATACAAAAACTTTTTTTGGCGCTAAAATGTCGAACGATAATTTTCACCGAGAATACAGGTATTTTAATGACTGCAAAATTTTAACGTTTCGTTCGACAGCTCAACTGGCAGTTGTTCACGCCATTTTCTTACTATTTGCAGCGATACGCGATAGAGATAGCTGTTAAATTGAGATATTGAGAAGGTCTATAGGGCGCGAGCAGACACGTGACTCGGGCTTCCTTGACGTACTTAAAATAAGCTGATTTGTGTGCGCATTTCGTTTTGACAAGAACAATGTCACTTAGACGACAGGACAAATGTTTTGACTTATTTTAATTTTGAACTATTGAGAAATTATTTTTAATTTCACGTGTTTTACTGTCTGAAAATTGTACTTTAATAACATTTTAGCAGTTCAAAATCAAAATAAGTCAAAACATTGGTCATGTCAAAGTGACATTGTTGTCAAAACGACATGCGCACACAAATCAGCTGATCCCAAGTACGTCAAGGACACCCAAATCACGTGTCTGCTTGCACCCTATTGCAAATTAGTTCATGTTTTATATATTTAAGTGCATATTGAAATATATTTTTATGAAAATTAATTTCAAAAAAAAGTTCATTCACCTATTTAAAATATTAGGTATCTGTTTTAGTTTCAAAAAAATTATTACGATTACGAAGAAAAGTTGTTTTGTAAATTTAAAAAATGTTGAAATATTGTATGTATTTTCCTGTATATAACATAATATGTATAAAATGTAATCGTACGTTGTACCTATATTGAATGTTCTTATAATCGAAAATATAAATAGAAAATGTAAATAAAGGATATGTTTATTTATTCAGGTAAATCTAACAACTAATAGTTCAAGGACTAAAAATACATATTGGGGTCGTTGTTTCCTAAGTATTTGTTAAAAACCTACAAATAATACAAAAAACGACGAATTTATTCATATAGTAAAAAAAGTTGTGGCGTCGGTTCCATAAACTATTTCTTCGTCTAAAAAAATTACTTACACAGTTTATATTGTACCGCAAATGGCTATTACTGACACACCATCGATAAAGGATGAACATTTACTACATTTTGCATTCCTCGTTTTATTACATGAGGTATTGTTTTAGGGACCATGCTACATAAAAAAATATATTTACATATTTCCATATTTTATTGCAAATTAAACACTTACCTTATGCAATCTATAATTGGGCAGACAGAAAGGCACATATCGCAGCCCGTACAATCGTCCGTCACTTCCGGTATGTGCGTTTCCGGGTGGAAACGTATCGCTTGATAACCGGAGTCGTTACAAGCCATGTAACATTTCCCGCAGTTAATACACAAATCCTAAAGGAATACAAACATTATATGAACTCAAAACAAATAAAAAATGTTTTTTATTACATCATCTATTAAAGCAACGACTTGTTTGGTATTATCCAGTTGTTTATATGCTCCAATTTGGTTTAGGGAACGCCCGACAATATCTTGAATTCGAAGACTGTTGTTATCTACGTATAAATGATTGTCTTCTTGATTTAAGTTTGGTGGTTGGCGATTTTTAGACAGAAGTTCTTCACGTTTTTTACGATAGTGTCCAAAATGAGGTAGTTTCTACAAATAAAATATTGCCACTATTTAAGTTTTGGTCCTAACCACGAGGTGGTACCAAAAAATAACGATAATTATTTTTCATAATACCATACTGTTAAATGTGCTTTAACAGTACTGTATGCTCAACCGATATATACATCAAAACAGCCACGGCCGTTATTTTTTATAACTACAAATATTAAAAATCATGTGTTCTAAAAAAATCGCAGCGTCATGAAATTGTCATGAAGAGCTGTCACCTGTCAACATGCCGTAGAAAATAGAATTTTAAGAAGATATTTTATGTTATTATGAAAAATACTGAACGTCATACGGCTGATATACAAATAACAGACACGGTTGATTATAAAATCTCGGCTATCGCCTCGATTTTACAACATTCAACCTCATCTGTTATTTGTTACATATCAGCCTTATGACGTTAATAACTATTTCATAATACCATACTGTTAAATGTGCTTTAACAGTACTGTATGCTCAACCGATATATGCATCAAAACAGCCACGGCCGTTATTTTTTATAACAGTACAATTATTAAAAATCAAGTGTTCCTAAAAAAAATCTCAGCATCATGAAATTGTCATGAAGAGCTGTCACCTGTCAATATGCCATAGAAAATAGAATTTTAAGAAGATATTTTATGTTATTATGAAAAATACTGAACGTCACACGGCTGATATACAAATAACAGACACGGTTGATTATAAAATCTCGGCTATCGCCTCGATTTTACAACATTCAACCTCATCTGTTATTTGCTACATATCAGCCTTATGACGTTAATAACTATTCCATAATACCATACTGTTAAATGTGCTTTAACAGTACTGTATGCTCAACCGATATATGCATCAAAACAGCCACGGCCGTTATTTTTTATAACAGTCAAATTATTAAAAATCATGTGTTCCTAAAAAAAATCTCAGCATCATGAAATTGTCATGAAGAGCTGTCACTTGTCAATATTCCATAGAAAATAGAATTTTAAGAAGATATTTTATGTTATTATGAAAAATACTGAACGTCACACGGCTGATATACAAATAACAGACACGGTTGATTATAAAATCTCGGCTATCGCCTCGATTTTACAACATTCACCTCATTTGTGATTTGCTACATATCAGCCTTATGACGTTATAGTATATTAAAGAACGTGTTTTATAAGACATGTTTTTTTCGCACGCGTCAAAATTTAGAAAACGAGCGTTAGCGAGTTTTCTAATTGACAAGTGCGAAAGAAAGTCTTATAAAATGAGTTCTTTATACTATTTTTTATATTTTGCGCCTTCTACAATAACATTTACTTACTCAATTTGTGATTATATTTGTAACCATTTGTACATTTTCATGTAAATAATCTTCCCTAAATAAAAAATAATAATTTCGACATTATATTATTAAAATGAATTGTCGATTAACTAAAAATAAATTAGGTAAAAATGGGTTAAAGAAACGTCATCTAGTACCAACCGTCTAAAACAAAAAATTGCGTATCGAAATGAAGGTCATTAAGATACGCAATTGCGTATCGTAATGACTTCATTATGAACGCAAAATATAAAAATAATTATTTCTGGCGGGTAATTATCGTTATTTTTGGGTACTAGCTCATACTAGTATCTCACCATTCCATTATCGTCGTAAACCGACTCAACAGGTTTTCCCAATTGATGTTTGTAAGTTGGCGGACTTTGTCCATCCCACCCTTTCAATTTTCCATCTAAATACAACAACGCTTTCAGCCCCGTTAAATAATCATCCACCACTGTAAAATCTTGATTCTGTACCGCGCTACAAATTTGCAAAACCGACGCTCCACATTGTAGAAACTGGAAGGCAACATCCGCTGAATCAACCCCGCCAATTCCAAGTATTGGAAATCCGGGCAATGCGCGCGCAATAGATGACACAGCTCTTAGTGCCATTGGTCGGGTAGCGTTACCGGAAACGCCGCCGTATGTTGTGCGCCGGTCGACTCCTACGGATGGCCAAGGGGTTCCATCTCCGCGCACGTTCATCAAGCCGGAAACGGTGTTGATGGCGGATACGCCTGACGCGCCACCTTCATACGCTGCGCGGGCTATTGTGACGATGTCTGTTATATTTGGGGTTAGTTTGATAAAGAAAGGGATCTTCACGGCTTGTCGCACCCAGGAAGAAATGTCACGAACTAGTTCTGGTTTCTGCAAATTAAAACGCGTATGATGAAAATGGCGAGGATGTACAGGCCTGTCTAAAAATAATAACGGTAGGGCGGCGCCACTTTTCACAGTGGGGGGGGGGACACCTTCATGCGTATGCCTGAATTTTCGCCGTCTGGTGCGTCATTCGCTGCTTGGTAGATGCTGTGAGGTGTTGTTACAAGGATTTCCAATTCGTTCGAAATGACTGAATGTGTTGAGCAAAGATCCTGTTTCTTAACACCGTGATAATTGAAAAAAAGCTCAGTCATCGCAATGGAAGCATCCCTCGTCCCCAAGGCCAAAAGAAGCGCGACAATTCCGATGCAAAAACAAGGTGATGCTAACTATCTTCTTAGATAGCAGTGGAATTGTGCATCACGAATACACACCGGAAGGACAAGCAGTGCCGTAAGAATACTATCAAGAATTTATCAACTGTCCGTAATGCATTTCGACGCAAAAGACCAGACCTCTGGACTGAAAAAAAACTGGCAGTTGCATCGTGTTAATGCTCCAGCTCATCACAGAGCAGCTTTCCATTTAGCATAGCTCTTGGGGTAGGTAGCACCGAAGTGAAGTGATCCGCCACTACTCTAAACGTATTTTAAAGGAACAGTTTTTCAACTTTTCAACATAAGTGCGCCAGACTAAAAAATTTTGTTCAATTTATTTTGATTGTCAAAAGTTAAAATATCAGAAATGGACATAAAAAAATTATAGTAATTTAATATAAAATACTATTATTGTTTCCAATGTACAATATTTTTAGTCCTTAATTAACGAAAGTTCATCTGAATTTTGCTAATGAAGACGAAACAAGTATTTCGTCGTCAGATGAATCAGAAGATAATGTAGTACTCAGTAGCAATAAGTAAAAGGGACAGGGAACCTGGTTCTGATTCCCACGTTTCTTTTTCGTTCTTGTTTTCCGAATTTGTTGTTGCGAACAGGGACTGGGAAAAATTTGTCTAAAATAATTTATCGCACACAACTAAAAAGTTAACAAAAACTTGTAGAATAATAAAAGTATTTACAAGTTTCCGCTCTTTGAGAACTTCGGCACTAATAATTATTTTATAATTTGTTTGATAAACACAAAACGGAATAGTCTACTCCAAAAAAATCGGGGTGCCTGAAGGGGGAAGGGACGAAGAACTCGAGTAGATCCCAATCATTTAGCTCTCGCTAAATGGAACGCGCAAAATAGTCATAGGGGTAGTAAAGTGCTACTCGGTGCTACTCCATATGCTAAATGGAAAGCAACTCTGGATCCAAACAGAAATGGAATGGGGGAGTTTAGTCATGTTGAAATGTAATGATACATGCAATATTACTATTAATGCAATAAAAGTAATATAAAATAGCGTATTTTTTTGTATATACTATATTAGATTTATCGTTAGTTAAATGACGTATGCGACATCTTTGGTTCGCCGTAGTTGTCCGCTACGATCGCTAGTTTACAATGAAAACATGAACGCGTATGTCTTCTATATTTGGTATTGAAACGTCAAATTCAATGGCAAAACGCAAAAAACAAATTATTTGATTTTAAATACGTAAATGTAAAACCTAAAAAATACGATAAACACAGAAATTAAATTGTTAGGTGTCAAATGGAAACATAAACAAGTGGCCGTGTTTTTCTTCTGTCCCTTTCCATGAAGCACGTTTTGGGCACGTATGTCGAGACCTAATTCGCACGTAGTTGATGTTATGTACGCCGTAATGCCGGAAAGAAAATATTGCAAAAGTTTATCATTTTTTTTCTCCGGTATTTTTATAAATTTTACAAAATATTAAAGTAAAAACGCTTTAGATTTAAAAATATAACATATAAAATCTAAAATTAGGAAACTCCCCCATTCCACTTGTTCGCCAAGCTGCCAACTCCCCAGACACAGTTCATTAAATAAGCCGTTGTCCCGTTTTGAGAGTAAATAAGAAATAATGCGGAGCGCGACGGCGGAGGTGCAGACCATTACAAAAGAAAGCTTCCAGACATATTTTTAGACAGGCTTCGTATGAATTTGATAACATATTTATTTATTTATTTCCTACCTGTCCACAGGCTAACCCCATGCCAGATTCTCCCATACCATGAGGACAAGACAAATTCAACTCCAATGCATCAGATCCTGCAGCTTCAGCCATTTTGGCCAACTCAAACCAATCATCTTTATTGTATGAACACATTATACTTGCAATAACGATTTTCTCCGGGAAATCAGCTTTTAATTCTGATATACTTCTACACCAATAAGCCGCACATTTTTCAGAAATTAATTCTATGTTGAGAAAGGCACTTTGTTGGGGACCGAAATTGTGACCGGAAGTCGTTCCGCGAATTATACGAGGAGAGACATTTGTTACTAAATCCTAAAAGAGAAATTATTAATTTTTAAATGAGTTTTATGTATAAATGTTTACCTTATCAAGGGAAAATGTTTTGGTGACAACAAATCCCCATCCGGCTTCGAAAGAGCGCCGAACCATCGCTGTACTAGTAACAGGTGGTGCAGAGGCTAATCCATAAGGATTTTCGAATTTTATGCCACATATTTCAACAGATAAATCTACTTCGTCTATTTCTGTATGGAATAAGGGCAGTTTTGGAGGTGTACATTTTGGTAATCCCTACAACAAAATATATGTCACTGTGTTATTTAAAATGAATGTATACAGGGTGTTTCACGGATATGGGACACCCCAATTATTTTCTTAATTATTAGGAATAGAAGAAAATCATTCAAATAAAAGTTGCAGTAGATAAGGGGGACATTTACTTATTCAAGAAAAAAAAAATTAAACCAGTGGTGGGATATTATACATATTTTAGGCTCATTCGACAGAGTATTTTTTTCTGAATTCAACCATATAAATATTTTACATTCTTGCATAACAAAAATATTGAGAAAAATTCATTTGAAAATTAAATAAATTTTATTTAACATAACACAAAACAGTAGGCCATGATTAATAACAAAACAATAAACTTGTATTTCACCAAAAAGCACAACTATCACAATTACTTATTACAAATAATATTTTGACATAACAATAGCAGTTTAGTATAAGTTAATTGTTCATGGCCTATTGTTTTGCGTTAAACAAAATTTATGTAATTTTCAAATGAATTTTTCTCAATAATTTTGTTATGCAAAAACATAATTTTTTTTTTCAAACGTCATAAAAATGGCATCTTTTGTGACTTGATTCACAAAGTAGAAGTTTCATTTCTACGCCGCCGGCGTAGAAATAAAATAAATAAATATCGATAGAAACTATATAGAATCAGCCAATAAGAATAACTTGTACAATAGAAATCTGTATTATCGCCCTAAATGTCACTATAACTCACTAGATAACCTAAGAATAAAGTTACTGACTACCCCTCTTATAAGATTTAAATTGATAACCTATAAAATGAAATATAAACAGTTTACATACTTTTAACGAAATAACAAATAATATAATTAAAGTACAGCAGACGTACAGATTACAATAACAGGGACGGTAATAAAGGTAAGAATACTTCGAATGAAAGTGATACAAAAAGATTATATTGTAGGAAGATGAATTGAAATATAGATAGAAATGTAAAATTTAGGCACAAGATTAACAAAATGAATTAATTACATTCCTTAAATAAAGAAGAAAAGTATGGGAATATCGCCAAATATTTCTCATCTGAAGCATCAAATAAGAACATAAAGCCTGCTTTATAGATTGCATAGAATAGAATAAAATAAAATGGATTAAGGAATAGAATAGAATAGGAATAGAAATTTTTAAGACCATTTATAGTTTACATGGAATGGAATAAAATGTCACTTTTAGAATAAATTGAATATTCATTCTTGTGCACTAATTTCACTATTTGTGAAGTAAATATATGTCATTTTGACAATTGTGTGATTTGTGACAGAATGATTAATAAATATTTATTATTTATATCTACGAGATGAAATGAAAAGTACAGATAGCGATCAGTTTTTTAAGTACACCTGTATGAATGTATCCTTATTTACGAAATTACTACAAAAAATTACATCGGAATCCCAAAAATAGCATCGGAGTAACCCAAATGGAATAGGAATGGAATAGAACAGGAAATAAAATATGGTTATTTCGTATTCTATTCTGTGCTATTCTATTCCATTCTATGCAAATATAAATGGTTCCGTGCGTATGCACTGGTTTATATTTTTATTCCCTGTGCTATTCTATTCTGTTCTATTCCATTCTGTTCTATGCAATCTATAAAGCCTGCTTAAGCATGAAGTTTTAAATAATTGCCAATATTTATCCCGTTTAATGTTTATCATTAATTTTATCATTGAATATTGTGACCACATAGTTGAGCTTTTCATTTTAAATTGATTCGCCATTTCCGAAAAGTATGCCGAGAATAATTTTTAATGTTTTTCTCATCACACCAATGAAGAAATCTCTTATACGCCGCTTCATAGAACTTGCTAGACTTAGTTGGGAACAATTTATCATTAGCAGCCTTCTCTAATTCCACAACTTCAGGAGGTGTACATTTTAATTTTTCAAATTCCAACATTTTCAATTTCACACAAAGAGGATATAAAATTATACAATTCTTTTCAAACGTAAAAGTGTGAAAATTTTCACTTGAATGTTTATAACAAAAAGTGAACACATACGAAAGTATCCATAGCAACAGAGCAATTGAAATCCGCAAACGTATCTACTTCACGGAAAATGTTTTTAATAACGTCAAGTTTTAAATTATTTTATTTAAATATGTGCGTTTGAAAAAAAAATATAATGTGTCATTCGGAGTAAAAGTGTCTTTGTGTGCCTCGCATGCAATTGTCCGACTCGCTTCGCTCGTCGTGCAAACTTCCATGCTCGCCACACAAAGTATCACTTTTACTCCTAATAACACAATATACTATATATGATTGAAGTCAGAAAAAAATACTCTGTCGAATGAGCCTAAAAAATGTATAATATCCCATTTAAAAAATATAACTTTGGTTTGTAACTTGAGAACCACTGGTTTAATTTTTTTTCTTCAATAAGTGAATGTCCCCCTTGATCTACTGCAACCTTTATTTGAATGATTTTCTTCTGTTCTTAATAATAAAGAAAATAATCGGGTTGTCCCGTATCCGTGAAACACCCTGTATAAATGGTGATTTTAATGATATAACCAGTTTCGTCTTATTTTAAGAAAGTCCTAAAACTTTATAGCCATGCTGTGTATGTAAATTTATTTACCTGTAAATAGCAGTGCATGAACCAAGCAGCAACTTTGCCATCATTTACTGATTCCACTGTTGTTTCTGCAACACCCGCTATATCACCACCACACCAAACTTGAGGGTGACTACTTTGCATTGTATTTGTATCAATTATTGGTAAATTATTTGATTGTAATTCCAAGGGAGTTAATGCTGACACAACTATAAATACAAATAAACTTAACTCAAACAAACAAACAACAAACAAAGCTTTAATATTATTACCATCTTCATCGTACAATCCCGAACCGAACGCAGAAATAATAAAATTTGCTCTCAAAGTAGTGAATTGTTCTCGATCTTCGATCCATTTTCCATCTTCTTGTTGTTCGTTTCTCGCAAAAACAACAGAAGTAACGCGTCCATTTTTTGTCTGAACTTTAACCGGAGTTAAAAATCCGATAAGTTCACATTTTTCTTCAATTGCTACTGAAACCTACAAACATATGTATATTACGAGTAAAGCTATATTCACAGCTACAGACATAACTTTAATACATAGTGCTAATGCGTAAGATTAAGAAAAACATAGCATTTTGAGCAACAAAACTTAATTGATAGTTGACATCTGTATTTATTTAAAATTGAAGTTTATCATGGCAGGAAAGAATTGATGAAGCGTATTTCCTTGTTTAATTTTATTTGAGCACATGGTTTTACAAATGTAGCACTATATGCAGCTATTTGTTTTCTTTGAAATAGAAGATTTTGAGATTTCTCGCAAATTTATTTTGACAGCTGTCACAAATTTACTTATAGTATGTTCCGTAACGCAACCGGTTCGACCAGATTTACGGTTGTGTGTTCCATAAGTCCTGAAATTATTTGCCGGTATCTATTTGGAACGCGGTTCCTGAAAAAAGTTGGTAAAAAATCGGACCACGGCAACCACGAAATAATCCTGGTTCATAACAAAATCAAACGATATCCGTCAGTGTCAAATTTCTAAACCGCATTTTTAGTGGTACTACTAATAATTATTATAGATGTAAGTATGAAAACATTATTTATATTTGAGATATTGGTGATTGTGTTATTTTTATTGGCATTATTCAACGTTATTATTCATTTAGTTAATTTGTATTTTTGTTAGGTTGTGTCAATTTTAAATGTCATATGAATTAATGTCAATCTGTTCCGAAATAGATGAAAATATTCAGGAACCATGGTGTACCCAGAATCAAGATACTTACAGGTTTTTCGGTTGACTTACGGAACATAGTATAAATGCATAATGCGTAATGTATAAAAGTTTGGAGTTTGCAAACTTTTGTTGCTATGCATTGTGTTTATACGTTAAAATTAAAACTAAACTTTTATTTACGAAAGATGACTATTCAAGGTCATTTGTAAGCCATCTGATATAATATTACATGCAGATAACTTCATTGCATATCGTATGCATAGGCGTGCAACATGAAATATTTATGGACACATTTTAACTGAAAAAATAAGAGTAATTTATTTGAAAATTAAGTTTTTTTTCTAAATAATGCCTTACTGAAAGATTTATGTTCTTCACTTATGTTTTTGAAAAATACAAAAACATAGACTTAACTTATAAACCAAACGTCAACGCCACTGGGTAAATATTAGCACACGTCATTATTATTTATAGTGTGTTAGAAAGTAATGCCTCTATTTACGTATATTTGCCACACCACATAAATTAAATAGACATACGTCAAATAATTTTTCTCTTTCTAATACAAATTGTTGCTAAGCTACTACTGTAAAGTGATGTGTATTCTTTCTTCGAACAAATGACCTTAAATAGTCATCTTTCGTGAATAATAGTATAGTAAGTATAGCTGTCAATGGTCCTGGGCGTTGCCATATATCAAATTTCGTTATACATTATCTCTTAGCACTATGTATTAACGTTATGCATCAAAAAAATAGCTGTGAATGAGGCTTAATGAAATAAAAATAAGAAAAACAATTATTACTTCTTCAGGGACGGCTCTAATATTGCTAAAACCTCTTCTAAAAACAACGTAAACTTTTTTCGCGCCACATCTTAATGCGGATGTTGCACAATCGAAGGCTGTATCACCAGCACCTAATACAATTCCTATCCCATTTAATTGAGGAAGAGAAACAGATTTGCAAGGACACATTCCTAAAATTAAACATTTGTAACTCAAATTTATAAACAAGTTTTATAATCTTACCGGGTTTGCTAGCAGAAGAAACTTTTGGTAAAAAACTTTTTGATGTATAAAAACCCATTTCTGTTGTCAAACCCTCAAAAACTGGATTGGGTTTTGATTCTGGAAGACCAATACCGACAAAAACAGCTTGTGAACCACTATCCAGTAAGCCGGAAACTGTTAAATCTTTTTTGGATAACTGCCGATCTTTTATAATTTTTACGCCTAGATCTTGGACTAGACGAATTTCAAAATTTACTACTGAAATGGGTAGTCTATACTGAGGAATTTCAGAAGTGCTGAGACCTCCTACATAGTTCTGTTTTTCGTATATTGTTATATTATTGTAACCTAGTCTTCCCAGAAATGTGGCGCAGGAAAGAGACGCTGGTCCTGCCCCTATAAGCGATATTTTCGCGTTGGCTTGTTTTGGAGGTACTGTTTTAGGGTCTCTGGTTTGTTTTACACCCATTTTACTAAAAATCTAATAAATGGATTAACAATAAAGTTTTTAAAATATGAAAGGATGTATATACTTCAGTAGCAAATTGTTGAAGTCCGCCAATATTAATAGGACCTTCTTCAGTTGCTTGAAGGTTGCATCCACCTACACAAAGATCGCTAGTCGGGCACACCATACCGCATGTTATGCCTAAGGGGTTGTCTGAGAAGATTGCCTTTGCCGCTCCATAATAATTCTAAAATATAGTTTGTCGGTTAACTCTGGCGCTCTAAACCACTCCATTAAGACTAGCCGCGATTTTTGGCGGTAAAGTAATAAATCGATAATGTATTCTGACTATTAATCTATTCCACAAAATTTGCTCAGTAATGTAATATTTATTTAATGTACCTACCTTGTTTGCTATGCTGGTAATAAAAGATTTGATGTCCAACTGTGTAGGACATGATTTTTGACAAGGAGCATCGGCGCATTTTAAACATCTTGCAGCTTCTCTTAAGGCACCTCGTTCGCTTAAAGTTGTTGGTTTCACATCGGAAAAATCATACGTTAAAGTTGTACATGACTGCAATGAATTATTTCAAATTAGAAATACGATAATACAATAGGGGACTATAGCGCAATTGATTTAAGAGAAATTAGGAAAAATATTTAAAGTACGAGGTGCTACCCAAAAGTTACCGAACTTATTTTTTTTTTTAAACTGCTTTTATTAAAACTTCAAACCAACAAATTGTCTCCTTCAAAATAATCCCCACCTACAGTTATACACTTGTCCCATCTTTTTTCCACTGTTCAAAACACTTTTTGTGGTCATTTTTTTCAATAGCTTTTAGGACCTCCTGCGATATAGTTTGAATCGCCTCAACATTCCCAAATCTCTGGCCTTTTAGCTTGGTTTTCATTTTTGGGAAGACGAAAAAGGCGCAAGGAGCAAGGTCTGGTGAGTAAGGGGGATGGGGAAGAACATTTCTTTGCGTGGATGACAATAATGTGTGGGCCGGTGCATTGTCGTGGTGCAAATGTCAATTTTTGCTTGCCCAAAGTTCAGGACGTTTTCGCCTTACATTTTCCCTTAAACGCCTCAAAACGTCCACGTATAAGTTACCCGTTACTGTGGTACCCCTTGGCACAAATTCGCGGTGCATAACCCCCTTAGGCCCGGTATTTCAGTACAACAGTCGAAAAAAACAATCATCATGGACATCACATTGCTTTTGAGGAGATTTAAACTATATCGCAGGAGGTTCGAAATGCTATTGCAAAAAATGACTACAAAAAGTGATTTGAACAGTGGAAAAAGATGGGACAAGTGTACAACTGTAGGTAGGGATTATTTTGAAGGAGATAATTTGTTGGTTTGAAGTTTTAATAAATACAGCTTTTTTAAAAAAATAAGTTCGGTAACTTTTGGGTAGCACCTCGTATAAGCTTAATATTTAATAATTTGTTGGGCTTGTAAGTTCCATTTATTATTCGATTTCTGTCTTAACCTATTTTGACCTGTACTTTATAGCTAAAACAACAATGTTTTATAATAAAATTGAGGATGACGATCATCTCTCTGACGTCATCAATTTAACAATATACAATATTATGTATTACAGATTATATTTTTTCAGGTAAGTGTGACTTAAATTCCGATTATTATATTTACCAATAATTCGGATGTAATGTATTGGAACTGATGATGGCCGCATATTAGGCCGAAACGTCCTCAATAAACCTCGATGTAATTGACAATAGATGGAACTTACAAGCCCAACAAATTATTAAATAATAATCGTCAGTTCCCCACATTTCCCAACTATATGCTTAATAATAAATATTAATAAAGAAATAAAACGATATAATTGAATTACTTCGGAAATAAGCGGATTTTTGTTACACTGGCTCGTCACTCATATGAACTCCATATAGGTATATTATTTTGACTGGCGACTCAAAGACGGCATACAAATATATAACGAATACCCAGTTAGACGAGGAGCCTACTACCAATGAAAATAGAGAAATTCAAATAGCGGACGCGTGACTGTCAGTCCAGTAGTGCAATTCTCAAACAGTTTTTATTTGAATATAAATATTTTGAATTAAACTTAATAATTTAAATACATTTCCAATTATAAATCATGTAGACTTGTACAGTATAATAATATTCATTTGTTTTTTATAAATATAATTTAGAAATAGCATATATTTCAAGAACATTTAGGTCCACGAGGAAAATAGTTTGATATAAAAACTTATATTCGTGACGTCACATCTATATTTTCAAATTTCGGAGGCCTATAACTCGCTTATTAATAGGAATTTTTTCACCGGATTTTCACCAACAGTCTGTTTTACTTATACGTTCTGATGAAATTATATTTAAAATATGGTGGAATATCCTATTCTCAAGATATCAAGTTTTAAACGAAAACAGCTGACTTTGTCATTAACAACAGAAATAACATCAAATAAAAATTGCTGATGTAGTAAGCAGTATGACTTGTAATAACTAATATTTGATAAAATCAAAATAAATACGCTTTTCTTATCTCACTGAAATAAAATACCAAACAAACATTCTATTGGCAAATCTTCTTATCATTATTGTAACTAGGTCCTACATCTGTCATCATTACGACAAAATCAATTAGATTAGAGCGATTAATAATTAAAAACATACGTCACATTTTTTGTCCGCGTTTCTCTTCCAATGCTGTTTGTTGATCTTCGTAGAAGATGACGGTACGAAAGTAGTATGCGCACGAACTTTTGGGTTCAGGGCAAGAAGGTTCTGAAATTTCGAAAAAGATAGTGTTAAACATTATTAGGACACACATAAACAATTTCTTTATTATCTTAAATGGTTCTTAAATAGATTATGCAAATCAGTTTTTTATGCAGAGATTTACGAATGTCCTTCAAGAACAATAATAAAGAAATGAAATTGTATTTAATGTATGTTTTGAAATCATAATATAAGGAAGGATTTAAACTTGTTTACTTGTATTTTTGTAATGCAAGTTACCAATAATAAGTAATATTTATCAATGTTTACAAAACATAACCAAATATTTAAATATTAACAAAGAAAATGCTGATTTAACAATACAAATATTTCAAAAAATAACAAATTTTGAAACACCAATATTGTGGAAATAAAATAAATCTGCTTTAAAGCATCATACCTCAATATCTGGTAAATCTACACTAACTTTTGTAGCCATAATTGTATTAAGTGAACTCAACTTGGAACACAATCAGCGACTACAGAAATTTTATTTATCACGAGTTTTTATATGTGCGAGAAACAAGGTCAAAGATAATAAATTGTACAAACTTAATTGAGATATTTACATTTGACGATACTTACTTACAAAGTATTTAAAAAAAAAACACACTTGGTCGGACACGTACAAGTTACCTGTAAAGAGAAAATAAATAATTGGGACATACGAGGGTTGTCTTAAAGGAAGTTACACTTTTAAAAAAAAAAAAAAATAACGCCCAGAATTTGTTTAAAAAGTTATATTTGTGAAAACTAAATATATTAGTTATTTTTCTACGTAATCTCCTTGAATTTCAATACATTTTTGGTATCGTGGTAAAAGTTTTTTTAATCCAGCGTCATACCATTCTGCCGCCAAACTGGTTAGCCATGTCCACGGTGTAGTATCTATAGGTGAGTGCACGACGTATTCTAATGCATTACGAAGAATGGCCAACTAACTGGGCTAGTTCATACAGTGTGCCGCTAGATGTCAGGTTTTGTTGCGACCCGGTTTTTACACAAAATATTTAAAATATTAAATTATTCATATATAACGCATAATATTCTATATTTTCAATCATTACCTTTTATCTTTTGTCAGTTCTATGTATTTATTTTGTACAAATTCCATACAAAAATGTTTCTATACTTCCAGTAAAATTATAAAACAACATATGTCAAATGCATTTGACATTGACACCTTTCAATCAAATTTATTTTAGTACCTGTTTCTGTGATTATAGTGTAGCTGGCTGCCGCTAAATTGCACATTTTGGCACCTTAAAAAGACTAAATTTCTCTTTATTTGATCCATACCCTGTTGTGCATCTTGTAGTAAAACATTGTTTGTCAAATAGTAACGGGTCGCGTTAGCGCCATTTTATTTCCCAGTTACTTAGCCATGTCAACGCATCTCGTGCTCTCACCTATAGATACTACACCGTGGCCATGTCTGAACTTCTTCTTTGAGATTTTCTTCGTTTGCGAAGGGTACGTTCGGTAATTTGATCCATCGAGCGCTCCGAGCTCTAAGATCACGTGATCAAATATCAGTCGAGCGGTGATCTATGTTTGCATTTACCGAACGCGTCAGATTTACGTCAGATCGTTTGTCAAGCACGAGCTATGAATAGGAGACAAATAATCGCGATATGCCAAATGGCAAATGAATTTTTCTTTAATGACAGTAGTGATGAAGAAAAAGAATCAACCCCCAAAATGGAAAATTACGCGGAAACTTTATTATAAATGCCATATCCCTATTTTGCAGACTGCATATTGGGCATTGATAAATAGTTGTTTCTCCAGTCATTTTATTTTTGTCCTAAACAAGTTAACATTTGTAATAAAGTGAAAAATATATCTTATTTACCTCTAACCTCAATTTGCGTCCCGCGTAAATAAACGTCAAAACACAATAAGGCTCGAAGTGCTCGATGGTAAACGGTCGAGCTAATCGAGCTCGATCTGAGTATGCGCTGACACAATTACCGAACGCGGAGCACGAGCTCGGTTCGCTCCAGATCCATTTAACGAACGTGCTCGAGCCAATCGAGCGAGCTCCGAGCGCTCAGATTGGGAGCATATCAGAATCTATACTTCTCACAGCTCATACTCTGCACGATTCATACTTCTCACAAGCCATACTCATCTCGGGTCCCCTCGGCAAAGTTCGATATACACACGGAAAAAATACATATGCAGTAGAAAGATAGGTTCAACATTACGAGAATAGATGTCTCTCTAGTTTCTTAAAATAAATTTATATAGCAATCTGTCAGATACTTAAAAAAATATTATTACATTTTAAATACTTTTGGAATTGAATGAAGATGTAATATAGTATTCAACAATTAATAAAATGGTAAGGTAGGCAAATATTTGTAGTACCTATACAAATATAATAAATAAATAAATACAACAAATATAATTCCACCGATGATATTCGAACACAGAAAATAGTATATGATTATGTAGCATTAGAAGCAGGCAGTCCATTAGTACGAATATTGTAGATGATTACAAACAATATTATAGGTTTTGTACTCGTATTTCGGTATAGTAGCTCACCAATTTTACAAACCACAATATTTTAAAGTTTATTTTTCCAATGAGCTAAAAACAGATCAGAACCTTATAGCTGTGCACTGCTAAAGTATGTAAATAAATTAATGTACTGTTCTTAGAAAAATTTCGCTGTTGAAAATTAAATGCTACCACGACAACATCCATCACCTGATTACTTAACCAAATGATATTCCAATATTTGTGAAAATGGCATTGATCTTCTAATTTTTGTAATGTGTCACTTATTTAACTGTTTATTGTGACTATTATTAGTATAATCTATTCTTTATTCTATTATTCTTAAAATATTGTTAAAAACTCAATAAAACTAATGGAAACATATCACATCATATCCGTATCATCATATTGTTAATTTTATATTTAAGATTGAAGATCTATCAACTTGCATAAAATTTTAGTTGAGTAATGCGGATGTCAAATATTTTTCCGATAGAAAACGAAGCGTGTTCGGCTGTCGTCGTAGTATGACTTATGAGAAGTATGAGATATAAGAAGTATGGGCCGTGATATGTACTCCTCAGATTCTAATACCGAACGTACCCGAAGCGTCTTCCCCCAAGGTGTTCTTTCAGTTGTGGAAACAGCTCCTTCATCCTCAAAAAACTGCAGAAATTGACGAGCAGCGTCAACTCTCTGCTCTTTGTGGTGGTCTGAAAGGAGCCGTGGAACCCACCTTGCACACACTTTGGACAGATGCAGATCATCAGAAATGATTCTGTGAAGCGATGCACGGCTAATTTCAACATTAGGCGGGAGTTGTGAATGAATTTCGTCGAGCGTAAGGCGACGATCGGTGTCGACGACTCTTCGGACATCTTCAACAATGTTCGGGGCCCGTGAAGTGGATGGGCGGCCGCTTCGTTGTTCGTCGTGTATTGTTGTCCTGCCTTCAATAAATGATTGGCGCCAACGAGAAACCATTGGCCTCGACATAACGTTCTCACCGTACACACTGCACAATTCACGGTGAATTTCAGTTGCATTTTTATTTTTTGCCGTTAAAAAACGAATCACACTGCGTACTTCGCAATAGGCGGTAGAAGTAAGTGGTAGCTCCATAGTGGCTTGATCGCAACTGACAAATGGGTCATGGCGGCCGCTTAGGAATTTTACAGTGCTGCCACCACACTCGGACGAAAGTTCCATGCGAATCCCAGACGTATCCTGCCTACCGCGCGGATATAAAAAAATAGTGTAACTTACTTTTGAGACAACCCTCGTAGATTCGTTGCTATAGTCAGAACAAATGACTGTCGGGTTCAACAATAAAATTATAAATATCGTAATTATGATGACAGCACATAATTGTCACTGCTCCATACCATATCTAGTCTGTATAGGGCGCGACCAGACACGTGATTCGAGCGACCTTGAAGTGCATTTAATCAGCTGATTTGTGTGCTCTTGTCGCTTTGACAAAAACAATGTCACTTTGACAAAGCCAATGATTTGACTTATTTTGATTTTGAACTGCTAAAAAGGTTTTATTTTACAATTTTCAGGTAGTAAATATATGAAATTAAAAATAATAACTTTTTTAATAGTTCAAAATTAAAATAAGTCAAAACATTGGTCTTGTCCAGTGTTGTGACTGATCTAGATCATTTGATCTAAAAAAACTTATCTAGTTCATTTAATATGGTTTTTGATCTGATCTAGATCCCTTTATGAATTCAGATCTTGATCTGGATCTAGATCTAAAAACTATAATCTATGATCTTAAAAAAAATCAAATATACGGAAATATAAGGGAAAATTTAAGCCATGACAAATGAGAAAATAAACACAAAAATTTGAAACCAAAAAATTCAAGAACAAATTGAATAAAAGTTGGTTGCAATTTATTAATTCACTTAAAAAATTCGATGGTGTCTGCCTGTTGATATGGCCTGTCTTAATTTATTATTTTTCAACAATTCTACTACTTAAAATTATTATTTTTGTTACTGTTTCTACTTTATACGTTAATTCAGTATTAATAAAACTAAGTATGTATCTAATTTTTCTTCCCATGTGTACGGCATACGGCTAGGTATATTCTTTATAATTAATTTACTTTTTGCATTCCTATTTAATTAATAAGAAAAAAAAGCATTTGAAAACCATTACTGATCTTTTTCCTGATCTGATCTGGAAAACAGATCTGATAGCAGAAATTAACCTAAGATTTGATCTAGAACAAATTAATTATAAAGATCTTGATCTAGATCCATTATAAACTGATCTGTTACAACACTGGTCTTGTCAAAGTGATATTGTACTTGTTAAAGTGACACGCGCAAACAAATCAGCTGATTCCAAGCATTTCAAGGTTGCTGGAGTCATGTGTCTGCTCGCGCCCTGTAGTAAAATAATCTTACTGTTCTTTAAACATAAATGCTATATTTGTTTGAAATAATATTTTATGGGAATGAAAATTGCAACTTTAAAAAATATTTGAAACAATAGCATTTAGTTAAAACAAAATTATTTCAGTATGCAGAGCGGCACAAATAATGTTGAAGTTATGTGCCGCCCTGTCAAAATTACGATATTTATCGTTATATTGCTAGACCCGAAAATAATATTACATATTTTAATAAACTCAAAATATTGAAAGAATTTTGTTAAGTAATTTTATTTTTCAAGTATGTGAAATAAAATTTGTGTTGTGTATTGAAAATATATTTAATTGTTACTAAAGAAAAGAAATACAAAGTAACAATCTGGAGTCATCTTAAATATTCTTTTATTGAAATAAAATTAATTATGTAATTTACATGGTACTAAACAAACAATCTAAATCAAAGAAAAATTATTTTGTCACATTCAGTGGATTCATAAATTTCGTTATTAGATAAAAATATTTTCTTAAATCCAAAAATGACTCACTGAATATCACTGTTTAATTTTTCTTAAGATCTGTGCTAAACAATAACTAGAAATATTTATAAATGCCATAAAATTTACAGAAAAAATAAACATACGTAAAATTTCGGCGCGTCGCAGTATAACATAAGTGAAAAGAAAATTTTGCAGTAACATTTTTGTACTGTCTAATATATAAAACTCATAAAAAATTCTCTTTAACATAACTAAGAATTTACACTTAGATATATTTTGGTACAGCCATTTTATCTGTCGATTGATATTTATACAAATGGCGATCTTAACAAAGCATCATCACAAGTATACATTAATCCTGGAGGACAGTACAATCTCGATAATCCGGACAATATTCATTACACATAATTCTACAGCTTCGGATTAAAGAAATTATATTGTATATCCAAATAAATCCTTTATTCTACACACAATTCTTTCATTTTTTTTTTTTTTTTTGTTAAAGTGATTCTATCAGTCTCATACAAAAGATTTATCAAGTAAAATAATTCATTAAAGTAGATATTCCAAATTTTTAAAAAATTTAGGGTTATTAAGAAAAATATGTTTTGATAAATGCAAAAATTCCATCGAAAGATAGTTTTTTGTACAAATCTGTCGTTGTCGTTTATTATGTGAGTTACTATGAAAAACCTTCCTATATTGCCAATGTATTTTCATTCTATTTTGGTTTCAAATATCTGTTGCGGCTGGTAAACCTTTAAATTTGAATATATGTGTAAAAACTTTTGAAAAATAACATACTTAAATCTCATTAAAAACTGTCGTAAATGCTTATAATAATAGAACCACCTTAAAAGAAAAATATTTGTCGTGTAGTAGTTTGTGACCCTAAAACATCACTTGCAAATAAATTCAGCAAATAATTAGCAAAGTTCTGATATGATAATTTAATGATACGAAAAACTGGCAGTAAATTAATGTTGTATAGCACCATACCTCTAATCCAAACTGTAATTGTGTTATTTAGAAATTATATCAGTTTTTTATTAATCTGTAAATTAATTCTGCAAAGTTTACACAATTTTTAAACTGATATTTTCAAAGAATACTATAATATATTTATATATCAATGAATTTTTAAACAGAGTACCATAGTTCAAATTATTTCTGTAAAGCAGGCAAAGGTATTTTTGTGCGCCAAACGTGCTTTACAAAAAATGGAATTTAATGGTCTTCTATATTTTTCTAAGAAAATAAATTAAATTTATGAACTCATGATCTTTAAAAATACCAGTTCAATATTTAAAAACCTGCATGTATCTTGCATGTCTATCTGTAAGTAATATAGGAATTGAAATCTGCTTTCATAACAAGTTTTTATACAACAATTTCTGTTCCTTTTAAGTATGTACAATTTGAACTGAACTGAAAAACCTTTGTACACATAAACAAATAACCCAATAGACATTTTCGAGTAGATTATTTTAAAATGGGCCTATATAATCTTTATTTTGTCTTTTAAAGTATATATTTGCTTTTGCTGGTAAACTGTATACCTTTTATATTTTTTGGCTACGACAAAAATCCAAATACGACTGCCGGATGAAGATTTTAGACAATATTCTTCACGTAAAAATGGCATGGCAAAATATTTCGTTTATATACTCTGTTCCATTTAAGCCATTCAGCAGATGTCGCTCGCATCAGCGACAATTTTAAGTAGCCGAAATTACATTGGATAAACTTATCTCATGTCTCCAATTTCAAACAATCAGAGAGGTGTCAAAACTATGCCCTATGCTCAACAATACTGAATGGCTTAAATGGAACAAGATATTAAGTATTTCAATTAGTTCTATAGTCTGTGCTGACATCTACTAGGAAACTATCTTGCATCCAAAAACTCATACGCTGTGTCGATTTTCTTGGGCCTCACTTATTGAAGCTTTAATATTTTTTTTGCTTCGGAATTGGAATGTCACGTTCTATAGTCCGTTCGCCGAAAGGAGAGAAACCCGGGATCCAAACCAAGTCATTTTTATTGGTCGATGATAAATTTGAAGATTCAACTTCTAATTTATCATCATCGACCAATAATAATGACTTGGTTCGGACTATTCAAGGTCATTTATGAACTGTCTGATATTACTTGCAGATAACTTCACTCCATTTCGTACCCACAGGCGTGCAAGGCAAAATATTTATGGATACATTTTAACTGAAAAAATAAACGTATTTCGTTTGAAAATTTTGCTTCTTTTTAAATAATGCTTTTTTTCAAAGTTTTATCTTCATCAACGTTTTTGCATAAAAATAAAAAAATATAGACTTAACGTAAACCATTAAATAATAATTTGATTTGAATGTCAACGCCACTGAACATCAGTGCAGAAGGCATGTCTCTAGCTGTACGACATGCGTCACTGCAATTTTTTTTGTGTTAGAAAATAATGGCACTATTTACGTTTATCTGTCACACAATACAAATTAATTGGACATACGTCAAATAATCTGTTTATTTCTAATACAAAATGTTGCTAAGTTACTGCTATAAAATGCTGTGTATTCTTTCTTCGAATAAATGACCTTGAATATTCATCTTTCATGAATAATAGTTTAGGAACTTTTTTCTTTAGTGATTTTTAGTGATATTTTGTTATTTGAGATTGGCATGACTTCAATAAATACACTAAATATCTATGCAACAGACAGAATAAAAATCAGAAATCACTGTCACCAACCCAATAATTCTTCCAAAAATTGTTAAATATATTTATTTAAAAAATCATATAAATGAAAACCTCAACAGAAGAAATAGTATAAAACACACGTTACAGAAGTCAATTCAAACATTCGTTCGTTCGCCCACTCGTCGCTGCGCGCTCGTAAGCGAATTTGTAACTTTGAAACCCCTATTCCAAATTAATTCATGAACAGAGTTACGACATACGCCGCCTTATGAACAGATTCTACATAAGTGGCAAAAAGAAACCACTACCCAATACGTATGTCATTCAGAATCTTACTTTTTATTGCGCAATGCCTTTATTACGTGGAGAATACTATAAAATATACCAATTTCTAAATCTATTGTAAATATAACAAGTGCGCGACCAATAATGATGAAACTTGTTATGGTAGGTAACCCTACTTTTGGACTCAATCGTAGTTGAAGTATAGTCTGTATATTTCTTGTGGTAGGCCCAAATTAAAAGAATATCCTGTACTAAAACAGTGCCCTTCCCCCTTTCGCAATTTAACACTCAAGTAGCGACAGGTTAAAAATTCCGTTACAAATAGCACTACACTTATATTACATACATCCTCATAGTTAGTTAATATATGAAACGGTTACGAATATTATGTCTGCAAATTTACAAATTTTATTTACAAGCTTATTTTAATTTTACATTAACAAAAAATATTTGTGTCCTTATAATCTTTTTTTATATTATATACACAACTTTTACTTTAAATTGTGTTAGAAATGTAGTACAACATAACGAAATTATTCCATAAAATGTATAGAATAACTTCGTCTCAAATATAATCTTCAGTTACATAATAAAATAATTTATAATCTAAATGATGACATGCCTTTAAATTATAAATTACACCAAATAGGAATTATTTAACTTTTCCAAATCACATTTGAGTTATTTCCATAAACATGAAACCAACAATAAACTGAAAGAAATATACCTAATCATGTTTATAGAATTAACGATTTATGATGACGTCACACTACGATACACAACAGTCACACGAAAACTGATATAAGAGACGAAAATAGAAAGACCACCACCTTTTTCACAACAAATAACTATCAGTATTGTATTTTCCCTTTAAAAATTATGATACGAATACATATAATTCTTATAATGTGTTCAAATAGATAGTATCTCTTCATAAAAGCATTGCAATGTTACGTTTTATGCAGAATATTTTTCTGCTTCTATTATTTAATTGAACACTTTTTTCCTATCGTTGTTCCTTTTAAAGTGCGTAACGTTAAGAACAAGCCGACTACGTCATTACTTGCTGATTTTTAAGCAAAAGTTCAGCGGCGTGCACAATATTCATTATTCTCGCAATGAAGGGTTTTACAGATGCATCTTTTCAAACTGCCATCTATTGATATTTTCCATGAACTACGATGGAATACACGTGTTTCAGTTCATTCCGTTGCTATAATACAAATAAATCCCTGTCATGGTGACAGCTGCAGTTGATATGAAACATGAAGTGAGCGTATGATATTTGCAAAAACAAATGTGAAATTATTAAAGGTTCCATAGCCATCCTGAGACAATGAATTATGTAAAACTTAAATATCAAAATACAAGTGACAGAACACGGAGCTTTAAAAATAGCGATGGTTTGTTTGTAATATGACCTATCATCTAAACTTTTACATCAACTCTCTCTTTCTTGTGTGTGACGTGAAAATCATACCCCTTCATTAGCACCGCAGCCAATAATAAACGTACACGCCAATTTCCCCTTGCTTAATGACGCAGTTAGTTTGTTTTCACTGTGTACGCACTCTACCCCCTCTCTGCCCCTGTGAAACACTGTGAAATTTTTCAAGTGAATATCACACATGTGCTTCTGTTTTCACGATTTACGTTTACGTTTTTTTGTCTGTTAATTATAAAATGTTTGATTGAGTCATATAAATATTCTAATTTAATTTTGAACAAAAATGAGAATGTCGTTCATGAGATTTTAATAAATGCTGGTAGCAGTTGATATAAAATTGAACACACTATACAAAAATATTTGTTTTATAACACCGATGACAACAATTAAAGTAATAATAATAATGATTGTTTCCCGTGTATAATTTTGATACAAAATTTGGAAAACTCTTACCGCACCGCGTCCGCGTCACGTCCTATTTTCATCTCTTATTCTTATCTCTGTAGCGCTACGCCTATCTAGTGACGATTCTCGATATACAATGCCCGTTCCGTTGTGAGTTGAACATCAACTAGAATACTGCCTGCGGACCACATGGATCACTGTTGGTTGTCCTTCACTCACTGCACTACACTCGGGAGTCTTACAGCAACACACACTTGCGTTTGGGCTTCACCTGGAGCACTGGGCACAGTACAGCGCGGATGGCCTCGTCGAATACGGTCTTCAGGCCCTTTTGTGTTAACGCCGAGCACTCGAGGTACTTCACGGCACTGATTTCTTTCGCCATGGCCAGCCCCTGAAACAAGAACAATACAAATAATAACAGTATTCAGTTCAATTTATTATAAAAGTACAATCAAGACACTTGCAAAACCTGATGGATTTGAATCAAGCGCGCTTGCATGAGCCGACCTTGAACCTTCGTGCGCATGCGTGAATTTTTTCCCGCCTGTCGATAGCGTCTGTTGCTGGCAAGTAGTATTTGAATGAGATAGTGTGTAGTGCTCTCGTCGGTTTTTCATTGCAAGGAAAATGATTGAAGCAGCGTTATTGCATCAAATTTTGCCTGAAACTGGGCGACAGCCAGATGGAAACCATTCGGAAAATTCAGACGGCTTTCGGTGATGATGCTATGGGCATCACACAGATTAAGGACTGGTACAACCGGTTTAAAGACGGCCGCACATCGGTGGAGAGCAAGCTCCGGTCGGCCATCAACATGCCGAAATGACCAAGTCATTGCCAAATTGTACGCTGTGGTGATGCAGCACCGTCGTGTGAGTATCCGTCGCCTACATGATGCTGTGCGGCGCAAGAGACCGGAGTTGTGGTCTACAGGAATTTGGCGCCTCCATCAAGACAATGCTCCAGCACATTCCTCGCACTTGATTCAGACTTTTTTTTGGCGAAGAACAAGATTTCTGTGGTTCCTTACTCTCCTGATATGGCCCCCTGCGACTTCTGGCTGTTCCCCAAACTCAAGAGGCCATTGAAAGGAACGCGATTTCAGACAAGAGAGGACATTATGGCTGCAACGACAGCCGAGCTAAACTCCATTCCGAAAGAGGCTTTCTCGGAATGCTTCCAACAATGGCGGCACCGCTGGGAGAAGTGTGTGGAGTCCCAAGGAGACTACTTTGAAGGTGATTAGGTTTCCAACGCTACAGCTATGTCAGTGTTTTTTCCCGGCCAAAGGTCAGATACTTTTCTAACAGACCTCGTATATTTCAAAATAAATAAATTTACCACAAATTTAAATAATGATACATATTATACTAGGTAGTGTCAAAAAGTACTCGGAATCGTTGTCTAGAACCAAGCAGGTAATCGCTGGAGGATTTTTTTTGCGTTGGCAGTCATAACTAGGGAAAGAATCGAGCTACCCGCCTATTTTTTTTTGTTTCGTTCGTCGGATTTTGAATTATCTTCTTCATAGCAGCGTACAAACATCCAATTCTGCGTTCTGTTGGAGAAATCATCTTCTGGGATCCTTCAGATGCAAAAGAAAGCATACGGGAGGTGATGGAAAAATCGACTGTGTACGAGCAGCACAAGCAAAAATTACGTTTAGAAAAAAGCAAGGGGAAAGTGATTAGGAGGCGTTTTCTGATTACTAGACCCTGATTCACCACGTATTCGTTTCTCAAGGCCAAACTGTAAAAAAGAAATTTTAGTGGAGATCCTTCAAGGCCTACGAGACGCAATCAGACGAAAACGTCCTGAAAATTGGGCAAAAAACGATCAGTTTTTGCTGCATGACAACGCTTCGGTACATCGCTCCCTAATGGAGAAAAATTAACTTGCTAAAGGCCTGTGTCCACGATGCTAGAAATCGTTCCAAGTGCTCGATCACATTTTTTGATCATAAACATTGAACTTGTATGACTACAGATGTCAGGTTGGTCGAATTTATGAAGTTAGTTTCAGCCATTTCTACCAATATTAAAAACTAATAAAAATAAAAATTATCCCGGCAGTAAGTAAATTAAATTTTTACAACGAATATATTAATTTATTTATAACTAATTATTTATAATCAATATAAAAAATGAGAAAAATTAAGTAATATTTTATAACCTTATCATTTTCAAGCTTATCAAACATCAAATGTCAAGATTTTAAATTGGTAACAGTTAAATGAAATTAGCAACTTGTACGAAAAATTGGGACAGAACGCATTTTTCCATTCTAGTTTTCTATTCGATTTTTGCGTCCGAGTTGGTAGTGTCCACGATCCGAGATATCGAATTGCGAACTATATCCGAGAACTCGGATCGATTTCTAGGATCGTGGACACAGGCCTTAAGAACAATGTCACCACTCTGGAACACCCCTCCTATTCGCCCAACCTGGCACCAGGCGAATTTTATCTGTTCGCATGGCTAAAAATGAAATTAAAGGGACAATATTTTGCTAATCTAGCAGAGATTGTAGAAAATGTGATGAGGTAGTTTAAGACACTTTCAGAAAATGGTTTATAGGAGTGCTTTGCACTGTTGTACGACGGGTACAACAAGTGTGTAAATACAAAAGGAAACTAATGTTAAAAAAAAATATGACCAATTCTGGGATCATTTTGACGCTACCTCGTACATTTCCTTTGTGATATGGGAAATATTTCCTAATCATACATACACTAATCATAATTTCAATTAGTAAATGTGTAATAAATAATTATTTAGTGATTCATTCTGGTTTTACAAAGAATAAATATGACAAATATAATAAACTACGAAACTTGTATAAATGCTACAAGAGCTTACCGAAGGATATGTGATGGGTGCAAGCTTTTTGTCCTTGAGCTTTTCGATTGTATCTTTGTCTTCGCGAAGATCAAGCTTCGTACCAACAAGGATGATAGGTGTGCTTGGACAGTGATGTCTTACTTCAGGGTACCACTGAAAAAGAGAATAAATATTACAATCTTAAACTGTTACAGCCGATTCAGAAAAAAGTTTAAGCTAATCCTCATTTTTGGATTAGTGAATGGGGTCCTGCACCATAACAATAAATAATAAAATATACACTTTATACTTAAAGTATTACTCAATAAATAGCGATTAAGATGAAAAAAACATTTTTTACTTCCCTGTACAAAGTAAAGGAAGTATTGTAATCGCGAAAAATTTCGATTTTCAGATTTCAACGGAAATATCCATTTTGACCATCCCTGAATCCATTTTGACTAATTTCGTCGTGATGTCTGTACGTACGTACGTATCTCGCATAACTCAAAAACGGTAAGCCGTAGAAAGTTGAAATTTTGTATTTAGGACTGCTATAACATCTAGTTGTGCACCTCCCTTTTTGGTCATTACATAATTTCCTACAATAGATTTTAATGAAAAACTATTTTAAAATAAAATCAAAAACTTTTCAAATTTGGTATATAATACTTTTATGCCAATTGGAATAACATAGCAGATTTTGGTTAAAATAGGCAAACCGGAAGTGATATCTTAGAGTGCCCGTCAGCTAAGAAAAAGCCATTTGCGTCATCAATAGATGCGCGAAGCAATGACGTAGTGATGACGTAGGCTCACATATTTTGTAGGCAGTGGCGTGCCATCTTATTTTTTACCAAATAGCGAAAGCGCACTTCAGTTATTTTTTCTATTTATTTTAGTTGATTATCACAAATTATTGATAAATGACTTGTAAATTTGCTAAAGAGACATTTCTAAATACCTATTCACTACGTCTGCTTTGATTTTCATTTAGGAAGCACATTAGGCCATCACAAGACGTAATTCTATAATAATACAAATACTTACTTTCATATTATACACTTATTATAAAAATAGTATATTACTATACGAGTACGAAGGATTATGATGCGAAGATGACGTTTGCTTCCCGAGCCATAGACCAGTGATGCAAATCAACCGAGTGAATAATGACCATAGTCCCTACTAAAATTTCTCTACTCCTGTAAATTTGGAAATAACTTGAATAAATAATTTAGAAATTTACAATTTATTGAAAATTCATCAGACAGAACATTAAATTGATTTTTTATTACTATTTATTTATAGAACTATTTGCGATTGGCGTAAAGATGTATTTACACAATTTGTACAATTCATAGACGGGATGGTAATATCCATTGTTAAATTCAGTTTAGCACTTTTCAAAATGATAGAACACGGTTTAAGAACGTAAACACAAAATGACGAGTAATAGCAGTGGCAATGACGAAATAGAATAAGAAAACAATTAAAATTAGTTTTGAATTTATGTACATATATATATATATATATATATATATATATATATATATATATATATATATATATATATATATATATATATATACCGGGTGTCTTAGGCGGACCGACACATGGGCGATTAACATGTAAAATTAGTTAATTGTGAATAGTATCTCCCCAGTGCAAGATATTAAGATGAAATTTTGCATGCTTATCCGGGGATACTATTTCTATGGATTTCAATTCATATCAGTCAATTTATAAGTGTAATATTAGAATAAATTAAGAAAAATTGTAGAAGTACCATGAATGTTATTCATATCTTGAAAATAATAGTATCTAAGCAACAGCTCTGATAAAGTAGGGGTAACGTGCGCGCTTCACAATTTAGAGAGGGGTTCGAAACCAACCGACAGCAATATTTATTTTTTAATTTTTTCTTTTCAAAATAATTTTTATTATTAATATGTTTTTAATCTTTTATTAAATTAAATATTAATAAAAGATTAAAAACATATTAATAATAAAAATTATTTTGAAAAGAAAAAATTAAAAAATAAATATTGCTGTCGGTTGGTTTCGAACCCGACTCTCTAAATTGTGAAGCTCGCACGTTACCCCTACTCTATCAGAGCTGTTGCTTAGATACTATTATTTTCAAGATATGAATAACATTCATGGTACTTCTATAATTTTTCCTTATTTATTCTAATATTACACTTGTAAATTGACTGATTTGAATTGAAATCCATAGAAATAGTATCCCCGGATAAGCATGCAAAATTTCATCTTAATATCTTGCACTGGGGAGATACTATTCACAATTAACTAATTTTACATGTTAATCGCCCATGTGTCGGTCGGCCTAAGACACCCGGTATATATATATATATATATATATATATATATATATATATATATATATATATATATATATATATATATATATATATATATATATATATATATATAGATTTTACAGGTTACTAAACATGCAAAATAAAATCTGTTTAGTGATGCTGGTGTAGAATTTAATTCTCTACAACATTTATTTGAAACATTTTTGTTTAAAATTAAACGGGAAGTTTTGCGCAAGGAAAAACTGATTTCCTATGTTAAACGCCTATGGCCCGCTTTTTAATTAACAGCCTGTATATATATATATATATATATATATATATATATATATATATATATATATATATATATATATATATATATATATATATATATATATATATATATATACAGAGAATTTATTTTAAAATGCAACATATAGTTCATCACTTCCATGGTTACACACTACTGTCAAAAAATGACAGCAATGTAATATTTGTCCATTTTAAAATGCAACATTATAAATAGTACTGCAACACAGAAAATAACTTCAGAACACATCACAAATGGTGTCAATTCTTTCTACGATCGACTAGGATATTGCCTTAATGTAAATGGAGGTATTTTTGAACAATTATTACATTAAAATTATGAATTTTTGTAAGCTAAAGTTTGTTATGATGTGCTATATTAAAGATTTGATTTTTTGTTAATCATATGTAGGCTAATTTATTGGAAATTCGTATTGATAATACATAACTACAAATTTTGTATGTTGCATTTTAAAATGGACAAAAATTACATTGCTGTCATTTTTTGACAGAGATAGTGTGTAACCATGGAAATGATAGACCACATGTTGCATGTTAAAATAAATTCCCTGTATATATATATATATATATATATATATATATATATATATATATATATATATATATATATATATATATATATATATATATATATATTTGCACATTTATTTAAAAATAAATAAAATAACTATCACATACATATAATATATGCATGAAAAGTATAAAAGTATTGTACAAAAAAAATTACTAAATTATCAAGTTGTTGTACTACTTATACCAAATCCTTTTCCCTTCTCTGCTCAAATCTTTAATTTTTCCCTGTTTGAAAACATCATTGCGTTGTACACAAGACAATTGGATTCCGTTAATCTTTTGGACGTTTTGGACCTAATGGATAAGACTGTAATAACATAAGTAATCTTAAGTCGGTGTAATGGTCATGTAAAATTTCAGTGTAATTACATCTTTAATCTCTTCTGGTATTAACTTTAATCTCTTACAGGTACAACATCTGCGTAAATTGTTTGGTAGAGTGCCCGTCAGCTAAGAAAAAGCCATTTACGTCATCAGCGCAGAAACCAATTTTTGTCATTGCCCTTGGTCGTCATAGCAACGACTTAGCTTGTTCATGTGGTACGCCAGTGTCGTTCGTGTCTTATTCTGATGTTTAGTTCTAATGAAAATGTATCATTTGAAGTATCATATGATTAATCAACATATCAAGTGTATTTCTAGGTTTTAAAAAAGGTAAATATAAATGTATTAAGAATAAATGTAGAAACTGTACTATGCTTTGCAGATTAATTTCTACCAAACAATTTACACAGATGTTGTACCTGTAAGAGATTAAAGTTAATACCAGAAGAGATTAAAGATGTACCTAATTACACTGAAATTTTACATGACCATTACACCGACTTAAGATTACTTATGTTATTACAGTCTTATCCATTAGGTCCAAAATGTCCAAAAGATTAACGGAATCCAATTGTCTTGTATACAATGCAATGATGTTCCATAAGTTTTCAAACAGGGAAAAATTAAAGATTTGAGCAGAGAAGGGATCAGTATTTGGTATAAGTAGTACAACAACTTGATAATTTAGTTATATTTCAGTTTACCTCTGCCTTATCGAGTGTTTATGGAATATTTTTGTGTCAAGTCGTTTGTGCTTTTTGGGATTTTTTTGTGTACGTGATAATTCGACAGTTGAATCAATTTCATTATTGGTAAGTTATTGTTAGTACAATCAGGGCTGATATTTCAATCTTTGAACAAAAGTTGCTTATAAAGTTCCTTGAAATAAACGGATGTGAAATAATTTATTAAACTACAATTTTCAATGCGATATTTTTTGTTTGTTACCCCAATTCTGTAATATAGTCGCTAACTCTTAGTAACATTGCTGTAGCAAATAGCCAATAATAATTGCGAACACTGAAGAAAATTTGAAAATGACAAAGTTTACATTTGTTTCTGCTGGCTAATAAAAAATGTTGCTAAGATTTAGCAACTTTCTTACAGAATAGGGGTGATTGAGTTTTTAATTATCAACTTAGTTGAGAGACTGAAATATCGGGTCGCACTAAAATAATATAAAATTCCGTTTGTTCCAACGATTACTCGATATAATATGGACCTTAATTTGTTTTTTAGTGTTTGAACTCTGATTCCAGTGGCACTGTGTTGCGCAATAATTGTGATTTTTGATTCATACATACAGAGCGCGATGCCGCCGAAAAAAGTTGGAACACAGGGTTGCTAATGTGAGCAATTTTATGAAAAAGGAGGCTGAAGAAGAAATTACTATTCCTTTAAAAAATCATAGGTTCGTACTCAATTATTTTTTCCTTATAATTTAAATTAATAATTTATATTTACTATCAGTTTAAAGTTCACCTCTGTTGAACGTAATAAACATATTTAAAAATATTTAAATCAAAATTTTGAACTGCCTAAAATCTCAAAATACACAAATTTTGATATGCCAATTTTATTTATTACAATACATTCTAATCTAATCCTATTCATATTTTCTTTGATAAGATTAAATATGAAATTATGAAGTAGAATAGAATTAACTAACATAAATAATATTTTTGCAGGGAAAGAACTTTGGCTGCAACTGGAGTCTCCAGATCTACATATCAAAATGTTTTGAAAGAATCGCAAATAGTAGAATGCCCAGATTCAACCAAATATTATCGATCCCCAACTAGGAAAAGACAAAGAACATCTTCTAAATTAGGAATTATAACTGCCGGCCAGATAAAAAGTATTCGAGAAATAATATATGATTTTTATATTCTCGAAAAAAGGAAACCTACTATAAAGTGTAAGTAAAATTTTTTAAATATTTTACGCATGGCCCTTAATCGATTAAAATAATAGTTGAAGTCCTCTCACTTTCCGGGCGAGCGTTTTATTACTTGACGTCAGTTGATTTTTCAAATTTATTCTATTTCAACATTCACAGTGACATCAACTCGTATAACTTCTTTCTCATTTATAAAATAACAGCGGTCGGGATATGATTACTGAATATCTAAAAAACGTAATGTTCTTTCAGGTATTCTTCAGAAAATCAAGGATATGCAAATTTTAACAGAAGACATATCCGAGAGCAGTTTAAGAAGATTTCTTAAGACTATAGGATTCAGGTAATTAAATTTCAGAACATATTTTATATTACTGTCGAAAAATTGTATATAATCAATTTATGTAATTCAATTATTTAAAAAAAAGATACAGTAATAATCGCTGATAGCATAAGCTTTGTTTTAACTAAAATGCTGTTTTAAAAATGTTAAATTTCAGTCAATAATAATAATAAATATTAAATTCATCAAAATATGATTTTAAAGCCGACCATAGATTGTATTCAAACAAAAAATTTTTTTAAATCGTTTTTACCTTCCGTCACCTTTAGGTAAGGAAGGTATTGTCTTTGGTCAAAAAATTCGGTGGTGAGTTTTTGATGAATAAGCACGTTTTAGGGTCCTTAGAATACGATTTTACTATTTTTACGATGATGTCTGTATGTGTGTGTGTGTGTATGTATGTATGTGTGTCCGTGTGTGTGTGTGTGTGTGTGTGTAACAAAATTTTCGTCTACGATAACTTCCATACTACAATTCTAAAAATTATAATTCTTTCGTATTTCTCTTCGTTACATCCATGCGAAGAGCTGATTAGATTTTGGTTACAATTGGACAACCGGAAGTACCCTCATTTGAAGATTTTAACAGTTTTTCTTGATAAAACTATGTTAAATATCATTTTTTCACATTTAATGTTATTATAAATATTAAAGAATATTTTATTTTCTATACGATTTGATTGCATTTTATACCTAATATTAAATGGATATAGAGTTAAAAAATTATAAAGAAATTAAATTTCATAAAGTAGCCATAGCTGTGAAAACAGCTACTATATTAAGAAAATTTTGATTGAAAGATGTCAGTGTCAAGTGAAATTGACATAGTGTGTTTGTCTTATAATTTTACTGGAAATAGGTATAGGATCTTTTGCTTTCTGTATGGAATTTGTATAAAATACATATAGCTGCTTTAAGGTAATGTACAAGAAATAATAATAATAATAAATCTTTTATTTCTGCAGATACATTACACTGTATATAGAAAACGTCACAAAATAATAATTTTCTGTATGAAATTTGCATAAAATACATGCAACTGCCGGAAGGTAATGTACAAGAAATAGAATATTTAATTTAGCAAGGAACTTTCCCTATGAAATTTGTACAAAATACATAGAACTGACGGAAGGTAATGTGCTGGCCACATCAGATTTTTTAAACTTAAGCGTGAAATGAAATAATGAAATTTGAATTTAACATTTTTTAAAGCAGCCTTTTAGTTAAAACAAAGCTTGTGGTATCAGCCATTAATGATAAGGCTAGTATAAATGTGTTACCGTTTTGTGTTGTAAAATTTTGTAAATATTACGTTTTGTTCAACAGAATACATTTTTCTTTATTTTGAAAGTTTACAATACAAACTTGTTAGTTAGAAAATGGCTAAATTTTCATTGCCAAATTTATTTATGGTTGCTTAATTAATAAAGAAATTATTGCTACCGTAACATTTTTATGGGACCCCGGTACATATATTTAAAATATAAAATTACTTCAAGGAATGTTATAAAATTTTACTTTTTATTTTGTAGTTTGCAACGCACACCAGACAACCGTAAGGCGCTCGTGGAATCTTACGATATCCGTCTTAAAAGGATTAATTTTTTAGAGAAGATTGTTGAATATCGTAATGAAGGACGAAAAATTATTTATTGCGATGAGACGTACTTACACAGTAGTCATACTACAGAAATGGGCTGGTACGATGAATCGTACAAAGGTCTAAAAAAGCCTATTTCCAAAGGCCAGAGGCTAATTATAGTTTATGCTGGAGGAGAAGATGGATTTGTCCATAATGGTTTATTAATATTTCGTTCCGGTAAATATTTTCTTATTGGATATCACATAATTTATATTCAATTACTAATTACACCGAAAAGTAATTATAATAAAAAATTGTTTGATTTTAGGTACCAAAAGTGGAGACTACCATGACGAAATGAACCACATAAATTTTATGAAATGGGTTAAAAATCAATTGCTGCCGAATTTAAAAGAAAATTCTGTTCTGGTGGTAGATAATGCTTCTTACCATAATGTACTGGAAGAGAAAAATATTAATTCTGAAAGTTTAAAAAGCGAAATGCTTGCCTGGTTGGAGGATAAAAATATACTTGCCAGTCCATCGTTAACAAAACCACAATTGTACAAAATTATATCGGACAATAAGTTCCGATTTCCGGCAAAATATAAATTGGATGAACTTATGCAACAACATGGGCATTGTGTTTTAAGATTACCACCCTATCATCCTAAACTTAACCCAGTTGAAAAAATATGGGCCACCGTAAAAAAATTGGGTTGCATCTCATAACACAACATTCCGCCTAACGAATGTGGAAGCATTGGCAAGAAAGAAATTTGCAAAGGTTACTACACAAGAGTGGGCCAAAATATGTCATCATGTAAAAGAACATGAAAAACAATTGATAGAAAAGGAGCATTTATTTCATAACAGTCAAGATTCGCTCCAATTTACTGTTAATACAGGATCTTCCGAAGAGAGCGAAATTGAGTCTGATGATGATTTAGGGTGTTATATGTTGGATGTAGATGAGTGAAATATATATATATATATATATATATATATATATATATATATATATATATATATATATATATATATATATATATATATATATATTATTTATTTATTTGTTATGACTATGAGTATTACTCGTATATTTCTGTATATTTTTTTGTACATGTATATTTTCTTTATTTGTATTATATATCTATCTATATGACTGTGTATTGCTCGTATATTTCTGTACATTTTTTTTTGTAGAATACTTTTATACTTTTCATGCATATATTATTATGTGTGTGATAGTTATTTTATTTATTTTTAAATAAATGTCAAATATATATATATATATATATATATATATATATATATATATATATATATATATATATATATATATATATATATATATTCAAAACTAATTTTAATTGTTTTCTTATTCTATTTCGTCATTGCCACTGCTATCACTCGTCATTTTTTGTTTACGTTCTTAAACCGTGTTCTATCATTTTGAAAAGTGCTAAACTGAATTATTCACTCGGTTGATTTGCATCACTGGCCTATGGCTCGGGAAGCAAACGTCATCTTCGTATCATAATCCTTCGTACTCGTTTAGTAATATACTATTTTTATAATAAGTGTATAATATGAAAGTAAGTATTTGTATTATTATGGAATTACGTCGTGTGATGGCCTAATGTGCTTCCTAAATGAAAATCAACGCAGACGTAGTGAATAGGTATTTAAAAATGTCTCTTTAGCAAATTTACAAGTCATTTATCAATAATTTGTGGTAATCCACTAAAATAAATAGAAAAAATAACAATTGAAGTGCGCTTTCGCTATTTGGTAAAAAATAAGATGGCACGCCACTGCCTACAAAATCTGTGAGCCTACGTCATCACTACGTCATTGCTTCGCGCATCTATTGATGACGCAAATGGCTTTTTCTTAGCTGACGGGCACTCTAGAAATTAATCTGCAAAGCATAGTACAGTTTCTACATTTATTCTTAATACATTTATATTTACCTTTTTTAAAACCTAGAAATACACTTGATATGTTGATTAATCATATGATACTTCAAATGATACAATTTCATTAGAACTAAACGTCAGAATAAGACACGAACGACACTGGCGTACCACGTGAACAAGCTAAGTCGTTGCTATGACGACCAAGGGCAATGACAAAAATTGGTTTCTGCGCTGATGACGTAAATGGCTTTTTCTTAGCTGACGGGCACTCTACCTGAAGTTGTTAACAGTTTTTCTTGAATAAAATGGTTTCATTTTGATTTTAGAAATAAATGCATCAAATAAGAGTTTTTGTTTTAGAGAATTAAATTCTGCGTCTAGCACATCAAGTATTATTAAATTAGCCCATTGTATAAACGAGATATGTAAATTTAAAACATATACTTTTTGGTTCTTGTAATGAAGCTTGCTATGGATTAGGACAAAAAATAAAAAATAGATGTTAATGTCAAATTACGTCAAATACGTGCAATTTTATAATTGGGTCTATACTTCATATTGGTCTTGCGTACAAGGAAGTCGTGTGGTGTCCACATCAGATTTTTAATAATTACTTTGCGAGATATTTGAGGTTGGTTGTTAGTGCCACTGTGACGTCACATTAGTGCTACCTTTCTCTCGCTGCCTATTACAGAGCTTGTGCGAGAGAAAAATACATCAATAGGTGTTACCGTGACGTCATGTTGATATTAAAATTCAAATGGAGTTAGGCTGGATTGCAGTTTATCCAGAATAGTAGAAATTGCAATTTTTTTGTTGTAATGTCTTATTTTAGCTAAAATATAATAAGGAAACATAAAATTGGAGCGCGGAAACAGGTATTTATATATATATATATATATATATATATATATATATATATATATATATATATATATATATATTTTGGAAAAATATTTTTTTTTTAACCCCGACAAAAACAATACGTAACGCACAATAATGTTTTAAGAATTTTTTTAAAAAATCCTGACAAAAACAATACCTAACGCACACCAGGCACAGGCACCCCAGGCACACACATTCGACATCGCTCGGCCAACTATCTTCATGTTAGTTTACAAGAGTTTGACAGATGAACGCAAAATTATAAATAAAAAATGTTATAAAACGTAGTATATGAAGGAAAATAAGACATCATTTTGTAAATATACATTAATTGAAACAGTATTATTCGTATGAAAGCGTAAGTACCTACTTAAACATGGAAATATATGTAGTACATCTAACCTAATTTTTTCAGAAAAAATGCCAAAATCTCTATAAATATAGCTTTCCGCACCCAATTTTTAGCGGTATTTAGAGTTTTTAATGGTTTACCAAATATATATAACCATTAATATAAAATTCTTGAATTCTGGATAAACTGCAATTTAGCCAATATTATAATACCGCATCCACAGTCCACAGTAGGTCCGTAAGATCTCATATCGTTATTGCGAGAGATCTGCAAGATCTCGTACCGTATTCGCAGTAGATCTCGTATGTATTTATTTTATAACATGTTGGGAATAAATATCAATATCGTTCTCACGTAATTATAGATAATAGTGATTACTCACCCTAAACACTGATTTAAAATGTCCTCAATTGCACTCAATAATTATTGCAACGATGTTCAGTACTGTTTCAAAGTTTTGTCATGCTTTGTAATAGACTGCCTGTTAAAATTAAAAACTAATCGTCGTAGAAGTTTGTATAATGATCAATGTAAATTAATTACGATGTGTTGTATAATAACTAACGCAAATTAATCACATTTATAAAAAAAAAAAATATTTAATTCCCAAAAAAGTCATAAACACATGGAATCGCTAACATATATTATAGGAGTTTTTGTTACATAATAAGTGAGATCTTCATCTTAATTAAGAATTTGTTGAACTGCTAAACTATGTCGGTGAAATGTGGATTACCAGGTAAATCATTATAAGCCCAGCTTCAGAGCTTTGAGCTTTGTTAGTTCTAATCCCCAGAGGACAAAGTTTTAAGAAGTTTAAGCTCGATTATTTGGACAAATTACCAGATAAAAAATCTACGCCAAATCTTTTCTCTCGTTTCGTAATAGAACTGAATTATGCTGCCATCTTTGATTATTTTATTAAAGACTAATTGATACCTGCGGGCTTCGCAACCGCGAGTCAGTTTACATTTTAACCCCGTACAACACGATTTTAGTGTTAATTTGAAAATATTTCAAACAATTCAGGAGTTGAGCTCTTAAAAATGCATGTTACATGTTTAGTGTCCGCCAAAAATGATTCAATACGATGATTTCGGTTATTGTGTTTATTTTTACAAAAATTAGAGGGTCAATTTGATATATTAATATTTTAAAAGTGTCAAAACGACCTTAGAGATTGCAGAAATTAGAATCGAAATTTTGGAAAAAAATTGCTCTAAAAAATAGTATTTTATTATGCTCACAACTCCTCAACGGTTTAAAATATTTTCAAATTAACACTAAATTCGTGTTCTACGGGGTTTAAAATATAAATTAACTCAATTCCAAATCTTAAAACCGTCTGTACAAAGTTTTATTTAAATATTTCTAAATGACGCCCGTTGCAATTTTTTTACAATGGGGTATGTGACTATATTCGAATTTCAATATATATGTCATAAAATATAAAAAGTAACCACTGTAGCTTCTCATTATAATAATAAAAACTAAACATTAATTTGTAATAATCTTGTTATTAACAATTTAATGTTTTAGAGAAGGGATATATGCCGTAAGTATGTTACAATCGTGGACAAAGACAGATAGACTGCGAGAAGGAAAGAGAGTTATAAATCAACCTACCAGCAGGGGCGTCACTAGGTACTTTTAACACGGAGGGCGCAAAAGGGCGCACCTTTAGAACGAAATAATTTTTGTCAGTCTGATTCTGCATTTAATTTTTTTCATGTTTAAACATAAAAATATTTCTTTTGGAAGATTTTCAGATGTAATGATGCGAACACAAATACTTATCTGTTCTTCTGCAGTGATGTCCCGAGGATCATCTACTATTATAGCAAAATAATCACAATTATTAATTTCCGAAGTTATTTTGCGTATTATACATTTTGCACTACTCTTGATTTTGTGACATAGTGAACAATAATGTGCATTTTGAGGTACATTGTAATTCTGGAGAAAAGGATCAAATTTTTTAATAACTAGAGTCTATAAAATTGGCCTTATTTGTTGAATTTTTTGTTTCATTATGTCCTTGCAATGGGATAGCTTTAAATAATTTCGTCTCTTTTATAGCTTGAATGGTGCATCATTTTGATTTCTTATAGTACCTTTCTTAAGAGGAAAGGTTACCCCTGTACTAAAATATGAAGCGAAAATTCAATTAATTGTTTCGAACTATTAACATTTTTAAAAACTCAACACACGACACGCATACTTCCGATATTAACCTGAATCAAAAAAGAAATATTATTGAAATCTATTAGTATTTGACTTTGATTTTAATGGCAAAACGAGAAAAGTCCAGTATTAATAGATTTCAATAATTTTTATTTTAAAATGCAGGTTAGTATCAGAAGGATGCTTGTCGTGTGTTATTTTTTTAATGCGTTAATAGTTCTAATACAGGAATAATTTATTTGAATTTTCCCTTCATATTTTAGAGCAGCGGTAACCCTTTCCTCTTCGGCTAAAGTCGTAGGTACATAATCGTCTCGCTGCTTATTGCAGATAAATAAGTGCATAATAAAATAGTAAAAAAATCAGATTGATTTTTAATAATTTATTTAAATCAAAACACGGAAAGGGGGCGCAAAATTAAACAGGGAGGGCGCAAGCCCCCTCACAAATGGTCTATCGACACCACTGCCTATCAGCGTCGCGTTTATGTTGTGGTAGGTGTGGCATGGTCACATCTGGCTATAACTATCTCTTTCCCTCCCAGTCTATCCGTCTTTTTTCACGCTTCTACCATTGGCACGTCACAAATCCCTTCCCCAAATTTTTAATAATTATTTTCTCGTAAAATACGAATAATTAATCGATGTAAAAAATACGGGTATTTTATTTTTTGTCTAGTATCGTATTATGTAAAAATAAAAATTTGGTCACATACCCCATTCTTCCAGAACATTAAAACCTTTATTTGGTTATTAATTCGGCTGAAATTTACAGGAAATACATAAAATAAATGAAAAGCATTTATTTAAACTTAAAATTTGCTGAAAATATTGATTTTTTTAATCAAAATATTTGATTGGCAGCAGAAAAGTGTGGGTTCAAACCCACACTTTTCTGTCAACATTTGACTTCAATGCTTTTTTATGTAAACTTTCAAAATTAATTATAAAAAAAACTATGCAAAATTTTGAATTCTAAATTCTAACAACTTCTACGACACGTCCTGAAGCTGAAAGAACATCTGTACAAAATTTGGCGTCGATATGTAAAACGGTGTAAATTTGTATAGCGGTTATTCTTTCATTCATAAGAAGATTTAGCCGTACTGAGATTCATATTAAATTGTTTCTTGTTTAACCTTCTACTGGTGACGTGGTTCCATTATGACCCCAGCTGTTTTTAAATTTAACGCCAATTGAATAGTTTTAAATCTAATGTACAGTGGTTCCATCTACCCT
Source organism: Harpalus rubripes (assembly GCA_963082715.1). Lineage (NCBI taxonomy): Eukaryota > Metazoa > Arthropoda > Insecta > Coleoptera > Carabidae > Harpalus > Harpalus rubripes. Next base: position 47,541,215 of record OY720456.1, on the reverse strand, counting down.
TAAGTTAGATGTAGTTTATTCATTTCACATGTTTGTAACTTCATCAGTTGGTTTTTTCAAGAGTTATTGTAATTCAAAATTTGATTGGGGTCATATTGGCACCACGCCACCGTTTACGTTACTATTTTAATAATGGCAACTACTTCCAAAAGTATGCAGAACAGATTTTATCAAATTACTTACAAAGTAACTTGTAGAGGTTCATATAAATAGAAGATTAATAAATCAAAAATTTCCACGAGAATTACGTAACACTATAGGAAGAAATTTGAAAAAACCTGTGACAGACGAAGCCGTTCAGCCAGATTCGGGTAATAAAAGAAGATGTGGATTTTGTTGACGTAAAAATGACAAGACAAAAAATACATGTATCCTATGTAAAGTACCTGTGTGTCACGATTGCAGAGCAAATATTATATTATTTTAACATTTGTAAACCTCTACATTTTACAACACATTCTTGTTCGCCTTTCCTTTAATCGTGAATATATTTTTTTCCAAATCACATGTCAATTATTTAATTGTGTTACCTTACTTAAATATATTGTTTAAAAGCATATTTCAAGTATACAATAACAATTTGTTACTAGTTGCTGTGCAATAATTAGTTAAACTGTTGGGGTCAAAATGGTACCACGTCACCATTACGTTACAAAATTTTCACGTCACTAATAGAAGGTTAAGGCCGCTTCTACGACGTCTAGTGACAGTTAATGGTATCCAACGATTATGTTGCAAAACTGTTTTTACCACCTTTGGTTAGTGCAAACTGGAAGTTAAAACAGTTGTTCGCATCGCTTCTAACCTTCAGTTTAATTTTTAAATAATGATTAATAAACTTTACAGGTAGTCTGATCGGGCCTAAATGATTGAATTTGAAACAAATTGTGAAATAATCTAAGGCGAATTTGTTACCTTAGCTCTGACGTTCTCAAACGACGCAGGGTTGACGAGTGAAAAGCAAATGAGGAAGACGTCTGTTTGTGGGTAAGACAACGGACGTAGACGATCGTAGTCTTCTTGTCCGGCTGTATCCCAAAGCCCCAGGTTGATAGGCTTGCCATCCACCATCACATTGGCGGAATAGTTGTCGAACACAGTAGGGATATACTCACCCGGAAAGGCATTCGTCGTGTAGCTGATCAGCAAGCAGGTTTTACCCACCGCACTAGAAAGAAAGAAAATAGATTTCAGTATATACATCAAATTTTATTCTTAAGGTTCTGACTTATGGGTGGGGTTCATATCAGGTAGCGAATAAAAGTTGACGTTTAAATTATTTAATAGATGTGGTTTCTTTTGAAAACATGTCCCTATATTTGATTTGAAAGGAAACTAACCCTATGTATTCCCTTACATAAGATTAGAATTGTACTCCATACCAGGAGGCATTTAAAATGACCTTAGCAACAGGATTCAGGGATATATTTAAAAAAAATTATATCGCAAATCCTAGTTCGTTTTTTCTAAGGTGTAAGCAACCCTCGAGTCGGAATTACTGTTTAGAGGAAATTAAAAATAATCCTATTTCATAGAATTGTCAAACTAAATAGTTTAAAGATCAAAATATTTTGCAAAAATTTCAAACCTGAATTTTTCGTACAATTCTATTCTTCTCTATAGGGTTTCAAAAGAAACCACATCTATAAAATAATTTAAACGTCAATTTTCATTCGCTAGTCATACCATACCATAGGATTATCCTCAATTTAAACAGGTAGAAACACAGAGACGTATTCAAAACTAATTCTTTAAACTCGCGCGACACACTGCCTAGAGTCCTCTACCATAACAAAAAATTGACTAAAATCTATACATCTACGTCACAATTATTGCCATCTACTAGAGCAACTGGTGCGAGAAAGATAGCTATAGGTTTTCTTAAAATCAAATGCAGTTGAACTAAAAACAATTGACTTTTTAATACTACGAATTGATTTAAAATTAAACGCACTTTTATTTAAAATAATAAAAAAATCTAGAGTGGAGGACCCTCTATTTCGAGCCCACCAAGGTCTCCACATTTTCACGATTAAATCAAATGCTTTCAAAACTGATGACTTTTAACTAACACTGCATAAACAGATGCTTGGCTTTTTATTGACTTCAGATACATGTTTAATAGATCTTTTCAATTTAAAGAGATAGAAGATATGCGCATTGGGGATCTGCGCATAATAAGAACAAAGAACAACTGAGATCTATGGCGTTTGTTTCTAAAAAAATTAGACGTAAAATATGAGAAAAATCTTTGACAACTTTAAAAAACTTGCCGAAAGAAAATTGTCTAACGATGCAAATTTTCATCGAGAATAATGATATTTTAATGACTGCAATATTTTTGACATTTCGTTTGACAACCCAACTGGCAGTTGTTTGTGCCATTTTACTTACTATTTGCAGCGATAGAAAGAGATAGCCGTTAAATTGACCGGTCTACTATACAGCACAATACACCAAACTTAATATATTAATAGAAAATGTGTTTTAATTACATGTACCGTATAATCCTGACAACTTAAAATTTTACTAAATACACCCCTGAATATCAGGTATTGGCACCCCTACCGAGGCTTGTAAAACGTCTCATTACAGAGTCCAAAACTAGAACCAAATATTGTTATAGTATGACTAGCGAACGGAAGTTGACGTTTAGAATATTTAATAGATGTGATTTCTTTTGATACCTTTTCCCTGTATTTGATTTAAAAGGAAACTGACCCTTATGTATTCCGTTACAGAAGATTAGAATTGTACTCAATACCAAGAGGCATTTAAAATGACCTTAGCAACAGGATTCAGGGATATATTTAAAAAATAGTTATTTGTATATCAAGGCCGCGAAATCACTCTTTAGCGTACCGAGAGAAAAATTGTCTCGAGGGCGCTAAAGGATTTCGCGAACAAGGTGTACACAATATTTTTTATGCAACCGTAAAAAATATGTAATTACAAATTTTATTAATTTTCAACAGTTTCATTATAAATAAAGAGTTAGCTTTCAAGGTAGCTATGGGATTAACATTTGATAAACAAAACCATGCAATTCTCAAGTGTCAAAGTAATTGTTTACCTAATTTCGCGGCCGTTACCATAACAACGGTCGCGAAATCCAATTTCGCGGCCTGTATTGCGGCTGCGAAATGCTTATTTCGCGTCTGGTTGCACAAAAAAAATTATATCGCAAATCCTCGAGTCGGAATTACTGTTAAGAGGAAATTAAAAATAATCCTATTTCATACAATTGCCAAACCAAATATTTTAAAGATCAAAATATTTTGTTATAATCAACATAAACGAAAAATGTTTAAAATATTTTAAGAGCACCCCTGTTTCGATACTTAGTCACCCTAGTTGGCCATCTATTTTCAACCAGACAGTAATGTATTTCTATGCTTTCCTAGTCCAGTATTTAAATGGGTTCATGCAAAAATTTCATACCTGAATATTTCGTACAATTCTATTCTTTTCTAGGGTTTCAATATAAACCATATCTATAAAATAATTTAAACGTCAACTTTCATTCGCTGGTCATACTACGAACGGGGTGTACAAAAATGGAATTCCAGCCGTGCGCCAAGCTCCCTATTCTTCAGACATGGCTCCTTGCGACTTTTGGTAGTTCCGAAATTAAAGACTGAAAGAATCCCGATTTGGGCTATATGTGTAGAAGCGACAGGCCTCGTATTGTCACACCCAGAAATGGGTAATATGCCGTGAATATATAATTTTGTTATTTAGAATTAATAAACACCGAAGTAATTTGTCGAGTACACAATATTAATGTGTTTGCATTTGCAGCATTTTTGCTGTGAAGCGTCCATTTTTCAAGAGCGCCATATGGCGTCTACATTAGTCACTTGCATCACTCTACCAAAAATAGTTCCACACGATCAGGTTTAGAAAATCAGTGTACTCATATGACACCCACATACTACATTTGTTCTATTACATCATGTGTTAACCATTCTCTATGAATCTCTCAATGACTGATGCGGCTACTAATGTAGTAATGTTGCCAGGGAGTGTACTAAAGGGACTGTCATTTTACAGAAGTTAATTAGAACAGAAAAACATAACACTTGGGAAGAAAAAATTACTGGGGGATGAGTAATACTGTCGGTTTTTTAGCATAATTAAAAAGTGAGCTTGAAACGTTTCATGGACATAATTATATTTTTATTTCAACAGGAAATTTTGTTTTTATACGAGAAACATCAGGCATCACATCACATACACAAATATTTTGTTTTATACGTAGTTGAATGGATAATATTTTTTTGTTTATGTAAAAAAAATGATGTAGACAAAATTTTTAATCTAAATATTTTGAAAAGAGAAAAAGTTCAATGATCTGAATTATTTATACACACAATTTTATATTTTGCGTGTAAAAATCCGAAAGTCCTATATAAAGAGTTTATAAAACGAGTCACATACGAGCCCAAACTCAGACTGGTAGTATTTACTCTTAATAAGTTGTTTTTTAATCATTCCAATATATTTTTAAATTGTAGCCGTGCTAATTAGTTAGTTAGTTAGGGTGACTAAAATTTTGAGTAAATACTACCGACCATAATATTTCGGCCTATTTACATTTTTAACAAATTATAAAACCTACACAAATGGTTAGAAATTTCTACAAAATCTTTCCGCTAATTTACAGCTATAGGCGATGTGCACACCGAATTAATTTTGACATTTCGAGAAAGTGATACAATTTACAATTTTATTTTAAGTTGTTGCTATTGTATATGAATATCATTCATCATAATATATTGAAATGAGTAAAGAAAATATTTAAAATGCTCAGAATTAAATGTTTGAGACCCATTACTTTTGGCACAATGAAAAGCAACTTCGTAAAAATAGTGCGTTCAGTAAAATCTATCTGCAAGACATACCTATGGGACAATACCCACAGGAAAATGTGCGAGTCTTAAGGATTCAATGCCTAATAGAATTAAAGCTGGTATTACTAATAAAGGCGGAATGCTTGAATAACACATTTAGTTTTTGTAAGTTTAGAATCTATATTTGAATCTATTCGAAAGAAATAAGCAGAAATCTCTTACCATTTGCGCAAGTTTTATAATTTGTGTTTTGAAAATGTAAACCGGCCGAATTACTATAAGTTTGGATCATATAATAATTGTAAATAAAAATATCTTTGACTCAAAATTCAACGTATCATGCATTTTGTATTACAAATAAATACATTACTACTTGTACTTATTACTCACAACCAATAATGATTCATTGAGCATAAAATGTACAAATACAATCACAATTCATCATTGTTGCATTCCTATCAATTCTTTTGACGCGAAGCGTAACGTCCACTCCTTTCATTATATTACTCACAGCTCTTGAATTCGTGGTCAACTCGGGGTCAGTTCGGGGTCAACCCGAGCTAACCTCAGTAAAGAAACGTAACGAGATTTTTAATAACGTCTACATTATGAATGGCCAACTAATTTCAATTCCACTTGTAATTTCAGAGAGCGATTGCCAACTGCAGAATGCAATGCAAAGTGAATTACAAATGCGAGTGGCATATACAATTTTTCAGCTAAGTTGCTGAAAGATATGTTTGCAGGAGACAGGGATATAATAGATTTTATACGCGTATCTTGACTTTAATAATTCAATTTTGTACTCAAAGCAGACGAGGCATATATCTTTTAAATCATGAAATTATTTTGTATATTGCTTTTGAAGTTGTGAATAGAAGTATAAAATTATTTTTTCTAAGAAAAACACTTCGTAGTTAAATAGGTATCAGATATTTAAAAATTCTTAATACAGCAAAAGACACATTCATTTATACAGGGTGTTGCACAACTTAGGACAAAAAATTAAAGGGTATATACTGTACGACGTGTTGATCATGAAACAAAAAGTATTTTTTTTAAAAATCGCAAAGTTAAGGGTAGTTTACTTAAGTTGACATTTTTTGGACCACTAGAGCAGCATACGTCATAGAAAGAAATGTTAAATGAAATTAATTATCAAAGAAACATTATGTAATGTTCATTAGATTTAGAGATAATAGTTTTGAATACAAAATAATTTCTAATATTAATGCATTGTATTTAATATTAAGATAATTTGGGAAATAACTAAACACATACCTGAAGCATTCATCCCTACACACATTGCACCACGTTGAATTAATAATCTAGTACAGCCTTGATACGAATATTGTACTCGTATTGTTTCTGTTGAATTTTCTAATCTCTGCCTAAGTTCTTCGTTTTCCGGTGCATTTTGGTTATCGTATACGAGTGATTTAAAACGACCCCAGAAATAAAAATCCAGCGGATTTAGGTGAGGGGATCTACCAGACCAAGCTACAGGACCACCGCGACCAATCCACCTGTCCTCAAACATTTGGTTTAAATGTTCTCTTACATTTACAGCATAGTGTGGTGGCGCACCATCGTGCTGAACCATGCCTGCTGACGCACATTTAAAGGCACATTTTCAAGTAGTTCTGGCAAAGTATTTTGTAAAATTAATAAAAAATTAGCTCCAGTCATCCTATTCGGTAGAATGTACAATCCAAGTAACATTCCATTAACAATACCTGCCCAAACATTTATCGAAAAACGATGCTGAAAACTACCTCGTATAACAACGTGCGGATTCCAATAATGAGAGTTATGAGAATTATGAACTCCCTCAGAAAATATGATGTACGAGGCAAAATTAGGATTTTCAGTATGTTTTTGTAAAAGCCAGTTGCAAAACCGTACTCTAAACTGATGGTCAGGTTCTGTTAGCCCCTGTATGATCTCTTAAAATTCGCCATACTGAATTATGTGGTAAACCTAATTGTTGAGATACTCTTCGGGCACTAGTAGTTGGGGCTGGATTGCAGTTTATCCAGAATAGTAGAAATTGCATTTTTTTTGTTGTAATGCCTTATTTTAGCTACAATATAATAAGGAAACATAAAATTGGAGCGCGGAAACTGGTATTTATATATTTTCTTTGGAAACATATTTTTTTTTTTAAATCCTGACAAAAACAATACCTAACGCACAGTAATGTTTTAAGAATTTTTTAAAAAAATCCTGGCAAAAACAATGCCTAACGCACACGTATTTTTAAAGAAATTTTTAAAAAATCCTGACAAAAACAATGCCTAACGCACACCAGGCACACACATTCAACATCGCTCGGCCCACTAACTTCATGTTAGTTTACAATAGTTTGACAGATGAACGCAGAATTATAAATAAAAAATGTTATAAAACGTAGGATAAGAAGGAAAATAAGACATAATTTTGCAAATATACATTAATTGAAACAGTATTATTCGTACGAAAGCGTAAGTAACTACTTAAACATGGAAATATATGTAGTTCATCTAACATATTTATTTCCAGAAAAAATGTCAAAATCTCTATAAATATAGCTTTCCGCACCCAATTTTTAGCGGTACTTAGTGTTTTTAATGGTTTACCAAGTATATATAACCATTAATATAAAAATTCTTGAATTCTGGATAAACTGCAATTTAGCCAATTATAAATAAAAAATGTAATAAAACGTAGGAAAATAAGACATAATTTTGCAAATATACATTAATTGAAACAGTATAACTCATATGAAAGCGTAAGTACCTACTTAAACGTGGAAATATATGTAGTTCATCAAACCTATTTTTTTTTTTATAAAAAATGCCAAAATCTCTATAAATATAGCTCTCCGCGCCCAATTTTTTTGCAGTATTTAGTGTTTTTAATGGTTTACCAAGTATATATAACCATTAATATAAAATTCTTGAATTCTGGATAAACCGCAATTTAGCCGTAGTTGGCTCAGCATGTATATCATCTAAGATATCATTTACCATATTATCGTGTTGATGCTGGCGGCCACCACTTCTCCCACGATTAGGTCGCACAGACAACAACCTCTCAATCGACAATGTACCATTTTGCGCTCTTAATATACAAATAGCTATTGCTTGAAATATGATGCAATTTTTTGCGAATTTTTAAAAAAATAATTTTGTTTGTTGTTGTGGAACACCCGTATATAAACCCATATTATTATTTTATTGAGTTGAGGTATTTAAGCGCTATCCACTTTTGTCAGTGCGACCTGTTTCAAGAGTCCAAAAGGCGGTTCCGGGCCGCAAATGGTAATTTGGCTCACATTATATTTTAATTCCAGTGCTTGGTCATCCCTGAATAATTAGAATCCGTCAACAAATTTCTCACTTAGCATGACATTATTATAATCCTCCCCAAACCAATTTATTTCAACCCTTTAGAACCTGAGGACAATTCTCACCATCCCTATAATAAGGGTTGGTATTGTGACCACATAGCGAATTTAATTAATACCTGGTTTAGAACAACACCAGACTTGGACACCCCTGGGGTTTAATCTCACAGGGGTGGGCAAACTAGATAGCGGAAAATAAGTCTTTTATAACATTACGTACAGAGCAGGAAATAAACAATAAGAGGGAGAAATCTTTAGTTAAATTATGCATATTATTCAAAAAGCATGTAATGCTGGCTTTTATTGTAAAGGATGATATGATTAAGGGGCCAGGTCTGGCGATTAAGTAATATGTTCAAGCAATTTAAATTCTGCATTCCTAATACTTAGAAAAAAAAACTCTTGTAACGAGGCAAACATCTTTTTTGTGGGCACCAAAAAATATAGCAGTGTTCAAACTTCAAACAGTAAGAATATGTTTTTAGAAGTTGTATTATGTTTTTGTGTCCTACTGTTCTATATAGTGCTGCCCCTTACATAACTTTTCTGAGTGGAGAGGGTAATCCAGAATACCCTGGAAATTCGGTCAATGTATTAGACAAGGAAACATGAAAATCTGAACTTTGGTTGATGTGCAATTGTTGGGGTGGAAACATCTTGATTGCATTTCTCACTATTAATATAATCATCATACCTGAAGTTCACTTTCTCTTTGTAAATAAATAAGAACAGCATTTTTTGTTACTCAATTGTTACTTTATGTAGTGTTTTGAATTTTCTTATCTGCGCTACACAATTTTTGTTCAGATACATATAAATATAAAGATTATAATCACATACTAAAATTCCCTGAAATTGTATCAGCACTTAAAATATTTGCTAATAATAAAGTACAAATGATTAGATATGGTATCAATACTTGTATATATGTTCAATGAAGTAATAAGATATAAAAATGATGCAAATGAACAAAACTTTATTTTTATTATTATAAGTTTCGTTAGACAATGATCTTTTCATCGTTAATACGTATAACATAGGTATACTCTGTCTCACCAAAACCCAAAGGATAGCCATAAACCTTTCAAACGTCTCTTACTTAAGGTGACAAAGAAACCCAAATTTCTACCCTTAATAAATAAGATTGTGGACACGGTCAATGCTTTGTACAGAGTTGGAAACCCAAAGAATGGCTATAAAACGCCAAAGAAACAGTTTAGTGCGGTGTACCGTCCAACTCTACAAAGCAGTGACAGTATTATAGTATGATTAGCGAATGAAAGTTGACGTTTACATTATTTAATAGATGTGGTTTCTTTTGAAAACATTTCCCTATAGTCCAGTAAACAGAGGTCGAAAAAGGAGGTTACCTTACAAAAGGTCGGGTAGTTCTGAATTTTTGATATGTTGTATAGAATGGTTGGTTAATGAAAAATCCAAATTTCCACAAATCCCCTTCCTCCGCCATCTTGTAAAAACCACCATAAATCGGCACTTTTTTCAGTTTTTCGCCTATAACTTCTATCTGGTGAATTTTAGCGAAAAAAAAGTTATTTGCCGACTTGTAGAGGATGAAATTTTATAAAAATTTGATACAAAAGATTTTTTTCCACGATTCATAGCAACGGAGCTATGTAACTCCCAAAAAAGGCAACAATTGCGCACTTAGCAAAATTTTGAGTTTCTTTCCACTTTACATCTCTGTAACACTTCATTTTAGCGTAAAAGTCTTCATAATGAGTCTTGTAGAGAATTTAAGTACCTACAAAATACATTTATCAATTTCTTTTTACGACCAATGCAACAAAGTAGGAGTAAATTTACAAAAAAACGAAAAAGTGTGTTTTTTCCAAGTTTAATGCAGCAAGAGTCTTTGGCTCCTTATTTCTAATTATACAACTATTATTTCAAACAGAATATCCTATGAGAAGAAAATATATTTCTGGACTTCAGTCAACTTTTATTTATCAACCCGACCGGTTTCGACACCCCAAGTGTCTTCCTCAGGGGATGATTTTTAGTAAAAGTTTACTAAAAATCATCCCCTGAGGAAGACACATGGGGTGTCGAAACCGGTCGGGTTGATAAATAAAAGTTGACTTAAGTCCAGAAATATATCTTCTTCTCATCATCCATTCCCAGTCAAGAAATTTTACCTAACTTCCAGAATATATGCAAAATAAAAATGAATATAAAAAATATGAGATTTCGAGAAAAAGTTATTAAGAAATATTGTTGCTCTCGACGAGTTATATTACTGGTTACATTTAATGAACTTATTTCATTTACACCCTGTATATCAGTAAATTAGATAATATTTCTATTAGAAATTGCTTATCTGTATATACGTATTGACAAATTGTTAAATATTATCTTTAATTAGAATTCCACTAATTTGAAAAATAGCTCGTCGAGCAATCAATTGATCAAATGACTTTTAAATCCTACGTACCAACACTAATCGTTGTTGCTGTGAAAATTTATGCGAATATAACCTCCTTTTAGTGCACATTACATGTCAAATTACTAAGTTTACATGCAGTTTTCAAAACGTTTTTAGTTTTTAAAACGCCATGTATACAGTGTCAAAACAGTTTTGATTTATCTCAAACCAAAACTAAAATAAATGAGTTTGACTTGAAAACTACTTTCAAAACTACTCATGTAAACACTTAAAATTCAGTTTCGATATTGCGCATACGTACATAGAATAAGGTTTCTGTCGCTTTATGTTACGTGGTGTTACTAACCTATAAATAAACTGACAGTTGTGTAGTTTTAGTGCGTAGTGGTACGAAGTAGGAAAAATAATTGTATAATGGCAATACAACAAATTTGGAGTGAAGAGAATCTAACACTTACATCAGCCAAATGCGCATGCGCCGAAACTGTTTTCACATAAATATGTAAACTTGTTTTGAAAATTGCATGTTAAACAGTTGCTCGTAATTTTGACTGAAAACTAAAACCATTTTCAAAACTGCATGTAAACGTAGTATATGAAAGTTGAAAATTGCTTGAAACCATTCAATAGGGAAAAGGACCGTAGTTGGACAGTAAAACTCTTATCCAAGATGTTATGCTTGCTTTAACAATACACGCTCATTACTGAACTCAGCACCTGGCAACGTGCACATTTATATTTTGGCGTTGCCAGGTGCTCAGTTCAGTAATAAGGGTTTATTATAAACACTGGAGACGAAACAGTACGGTATGAGTTAAACTGCAATTATGTCCCCTATCGTTAATTAGATGCACATTAGGCTGATTGAAGGAAATCGCAAGTGCTATATATAACTTCTAATGCTATGTTAATGTTTAGTGTTACATAATGTAAACCTGGTCTTTGATCTGATGTTTTCAATACGTCATTATCAAAATGTTTTCCATGAACACTCGTGTTTACATTGTACAATCCGTTCATTTAAACGTGATTCATCAGTTAATAATATCCTCAACAGTTTAATACTCATAAAATCAGGAAATTAAATGCCAAATATAAAATATATCATTCGACGACAGACGGACAAAATATAGTATATTTTTAAAAATGCCAATGATATCAGTAATAAATATAAATAGACTAATCAATATACAAATTTATTTAGTGTATCTTTAATCAAATTTATGAATAAATATTACAGAAACTATACTACCGTCCAAATATATGAATATGAATTTAGTAATTTTGTTTGTTAAACAACAGCAAAATAATATAAAATGTTCAGTTTTACATAAATGTATAGATTACTCGCCGCTAGTTGGCAGCACCAGTTTCGATTCATTATTTTTATGAATAAAATTCAATAATATTATATTGGAATAAAAGCGTACAGACCGGGCCGTTCCGTGGGTATTAGGCGCCTTTGTGCTATGTTACATTTTAGCGCCCCTTCGCCTCATGATGTAAAATTTGCAAAATAAAGTTTAAACTATACTTTTTGTACTTCAAAAATGCTGGATTTATTATATTGTTGAAATTTTCCTAGATTCATTCTTGTAATCAATAGGTTATAATCAAAATCGTTTGTTGTAATCAACAATTTTACAACACACTTCAGAATTGTATATGCATTTGATTCTTTGCAAAATGATAATAGGTACGAAATTTAGCGGGTATTTCAAGCAATTTTTGTATATAAAATAAATGTAATAAATTCAGAAATGATCACCAGATGGTATTAGGAGTCTCATTTTTACCTCTCGCTAAGAGAGGTATTGTATTCATGCTAAAAATCGCACAGTCAGATTTTAGTGAATAAGCACGTTTTAAGGTCCCTAGAATCCGATTATAACATTTTTACGATGATGTCCGTATGTGTGTGTGTGTGTGTGTGTGTGTGTGTGTGTGTGTGTGTGTGTGTGTGT